>JH154158.1:14001-43941 GCA_000226015.1 Mnemiopsis leidyi | reverse complement strand
TGTGAAATGATAGTGGTGGATGTGAAATGATAGTGTGGATGTGAAATGATAGTGGTGGATGTGAAATGATAGTGGTGGATGTGAAATGATAGTGGTGGATGTGAAATGATAGTGGTGGATGTGAAATGATAGTGGTGGATGTGAAATGATAGTGGTGGATGTGAAATGATATAAGTGGTGATCTGTATATTTGAGCTGTGAAAATTGAACAGTCGGCGCTCTCCTACTACGGCGTTTCCGGTCAGTTAGTTGTTATTAGCGGTATGCTGAATATTTAACAGCTGCTAGTCGTCAGGTTGGGAACCTCAACAAAAACATTCCACTCATTAGCTTACGTCAAGATCCTGGGAGGTCTCGTCACTAAAGATGACCATGACCCTCCGGCACCCGGCTGTCAAGCCGGCCGCCTTGCTCCTCGCATACGACTGGAACGCCATGGTGATGCCCTGGGTCCAATTACTGGTACCAGAGGGTGGGAAATTGTCGATAACTTCCGTGAGTCTCTCTTTAACGGCGATCTCGGCTCTCTGGAGCAGTCCATCACAGGATAGGTAACGGGCTGTGGGAAATAGCTCACTGTTAAAATTATAATTTGTTGTTGGGTAGGCTTTTACCTGAAAATTAGATATTGCCTGATCCGAAATGATACGATCTAACTGATGTATACACCAAGGTATTTTGAATTAGTTCCAGAAGTTTACAATGGTTGACAATTCATCTTTGTCAGATCTTATCCAATGCCGTATCGCTCAATCCTATCCTTAGCCTGTACTTATTCCACCACGTGACGTGTTTATACTAGAGCTAATTAACAGACAGCAGGATAATTTCTCAGTTTACTCGTCTTGCATAAATATATTTGTTGGCAGGTAGGGAGTTTGTCTTTACTGATCAGAGTGACTGCAAAACCAGTACATATGTAGAGCTGGTGATTAGTATGAATGTTTAATCGAGCAAGGCTAAAACACGCTGATTTTGACGTATGATAGTCCAAAATTAGCCGGCTTTTTAGGAAGGCTTTTCATGAAACTTGCCAAGTCCGTTTTAAGTTTAACTTCACAAACCATTATTGATTAAGAAATGAGGCTGTACATGTTTACAGATTATCAGATCTTCGAAATGGCTGTAAAAATTTGTGCAATGTAGTAAAGTACCTGTTTTGCTTGTGAAGATAATCAAATGCTGATTAATCAATCAGATAAATTTGTTTTATTTTATTTCAAACGAGATTTACCTGTAGTTCCAACCCCAATTGCTGCAACAAAGTCTGAATCTGACAAGATCAACTCTATCATCTTCCTGGCAGTGCTTTTTAGGAGTTTGGACGGGAAGCCCTCCAAACTTCCGCTCGTGTCGATCAAGAGTACAACATCCTTCGGACAACCTATCCCTTCGTTGTACCAGGGTCTGTGTCGAACATCGAATGTGAACCTCTGTTTGTCCTCGATGAAGGACCCGGGATAACTCCTCATTATTCCTTGTGGAGTTCCTAGGTACTGCCAGAAAATGTTCACCGGTTTGCTGTGATAGTTCTCTGTGAACGCCCGGTTTAGACCCTTGGTCCATTGAATCGTGTTTTTTACATCAGTCCAATTAGAAAACACATCAATAGGAAGATTAACCGCAGAGTTTGATAAGCTGACGTTACCCTTGTATCTATCTATCCAAGTTACAGGGAGCTGTGAACCGTTGGTCGAGCTAATCGGATTCTTGAAGGCGTCCCAGAAAGAATTATTCAACTCGTGATCCCATCTGTGTTGCAGGTACGATTCCTTGGCGGTTTTCTGAATGTTTCTAATAGCGGATGACGCTTCACTAAACTCAGTAGTGGTGACTCCAGCTACATGATTTATGATTTGTTCGTGGTCAGCTCTAATCCCTCTGGTCCGCTGTTCGTAAGCCTGCTGGATAACATCCACATCGATAACTTTGTGGAACAACTCCAGGAGTCGTATCTTCAGGTCGAGTTCGGTGCGAGCAGGCAGCCAACACAGCGCTGCCAACAAAACCAACCGTCTCATAGTGGGACAAAAATAGTGGCAGAAGCAGGGGAGACAAAGTTTATATACGGAGCTGGAGCACCGGGCCGCTTCTTGACCTGCAGTAACAGTGCTGGCCGGGTTTAGTTGCTAGTCTGTGTGAACCGGGGCTGGTGGTAGTATCGAGCTTCTAATGTAGATTAGGATGGCTGTACACGTGAGTTGTGGCTCCTCCAGGCCAGGAATTTTCCATGAGGCGGGTAGAAAGGTGGAGGTGGTAGTGTCCTGTAACTTTGCTCTCCGTCTCACTTCTCGAGACTTATCTACACTGGAAATCAGGGAATCGTCAAAAACAAGATCACATACGGAAATTGTACTTTCTTAATCACTACAAAGCATTTAATTTGTTCTATAACTATAACTGTAAGACGTCATTGTGAGGTCGAGGTACAATTAAGCCAGTTTCGGTGACATGCCCTTGGTAAAAGTCCATTATCCTGATCATCAAAATACACAGCATTACAAGTAGACAGTTACTTTTCTTAATTATTGTGTTTACTATTCATGATTTGTACGCAAAGTGGATCACGAGATTGATTGTTGGCTAATTACTGCATGTCAGTATGGGTTTGCCGGGCTACTCACGGAACTGTGCTGAGAACAGCGGACTGAACAGCAAATAATGACAATTAATACCTTCAATTTAGAATTTAACCAATTTTCAGAACGGAATGGGCTAAAATTCCATAGAAAATAATTATGTGTAGGCTGGGAAGTTCGATAAAGCCATATAGAGACGACAGGCTTGAAGCCAATGAAAACCAGGAATATCAGATATGAATTTATCAGGTCGGCATTACACCAAATAAAGAACAGTTTCCCAAACTGTGCACAGTCGGCCAAGTCGCACGACCACCCGCACGAAACCCACCACAACCCTACCCATAATGATCGACCGCAATTGCTGTGCACGGAAAACGATTTTAAAGATGCCGTAGTACGGCATACGATATCAGAAATTGGCAGTGGCGTTTGCTTGTAGAGTCCAAGAAGACGCAGATAAGAATTGCTGGAAACTCCCACTCGATAAAAATTTGCAACTAAATGGGAATTTGTTCTGACGCACTTCCCAGGAGGAAAGTCAGAAATGACAACTAAAATCATGGACTGTGAGTCTTGAAGTTGATGCTTATGAAACTAATCGTTCTTACCTTTGTAATTGTCATTGCCATTGGAGTATGAGCTGTTAAATAGGTTTTGTGTAGACGGAAATGGAAGGAATTTCTCACACAGTTCAGCTATGCCAGCACATCATGGCAGTGTGTACTTTTTACCTGTGTTCCTTTAACTCTTTTTCTGCTAATTTATATTAGTTCACTTACTCACACACTTATATTAGTTCACTTACTCCATTTTAAGGTCTTGGCCTAACAGTTTTTGACCTCAAATTTAAGAAGCTAATTACTCACTTTAGTATATATCGCTCGTAAATGAGGAGCTACCTCAGAATTATAATTACTGACTTGATACTCGAAACGTAGAGAGAAGCAATTACCCGTCATGTCAGCTCTAATACCCGCTGTGTCTACTCTAGAAATGAGCTGTCCCTCTGTCATTGAAATTCGAGAGACAAGCTGTTGCCCGGAGGTGTTGCTTCTAGACGATCTCATCTGAGTTAGACGGATTGTAGATTTCTAGACAAGTCCTAGATAATAGAGCATCACGTGACGGGTATGAAATTGAGAAATGTCGCCGTTACAACGGGATGTGTCCTGGTTTTCTTGGTCCTGCTCACTCGTAAGTCTTATGGTGTTGCACTGTCGAACTATGAGTCCGAAGTAAATGTTTAGAAACGAATTTAACTTGCGAAATGCAACCGCAAATCGCAGTCTAGCGATAAATATTACTGCATTTAACGATAATTGTCCTAAAGCCAAACTAAAAGTATACGTTATTGCAGTTAAGCACAGCAATTGATTTTGCAAATAATAGGCAGTTTATTGGACCGATTATCTGATTAATTAATTGATTAAATTATGATTTGCAGGTAATTTAGCGAACGGTATTGAGTACTGTGACTGTACGAATGTGTACAAGGCGAGTCTTCCCAACGGTTCACATTGTGCCAACGATACGACGTTTAATACCTGGACTCTGGCCTGCGATCCCAAGGTTAGTCTTCTGAATCTGACTTCCATGGCCAATGGGAATCTTACTTTTTGCAATAATGGACGTCAGAATTCTTGGGGAAATGTCGAAAACTTTTGACATCATGTGACTGGGATTAACCAATGAGAAGTCAAATAGAACGAATTAATTTCGAGGAACACTGTCATGTGATAGAAAAAGTTTCCAGCTCCTCCCCATGGACTCTGACGTTCATTTCTTGCATTACAAATATATCATGCTGTTTAATTGCTCATCTTACAACGATCACACTGCTTCTAAAAATGCTGTGAAGAATTTCCAGCTCACAACCGTCGCCGTAGTGTTATTATCTCAAGCTGCGCCAGTTAAAACTTTATGAAAATTGGAACTTAACTAATAATACTATTTTAGCAATGCTGAAATTCGCAAAATGCTCACTTATATTTGGATGTGCTGGAGATTTAGTGAAATATCCCTCGCAAGAGGAAACGTAAAATTGCAAACAAATGTCGTGCCACGCCGCATTTTATCGTTTAATTGCGAATTCAATTTTGAAATTGTAACTGAAACCTAGCTCGTGACAAAGTAAACCATGTGTAGTTAGATAACTTCTCCTTAGATAGCTGACGTTTTGTGGCCGGGCTGAAGTTAGATAACATAAAAACACCCCGGCTGGGCGGAGATGGCGGCCCGAGTAAGGAGTACACATGATTTAAATGATGTTGATTCAATGATGGGCGTTTTATATTGGTGTAAACAAAGTAAAGAAGTCTTTTGACTATCGAGCATTGGCTCCAATATTCGGAACTGTATCCTCTAATTGCATCCATAACGTCCTTAATCATGTGTAGAAGGCCACTAATTGCATCCCAATTAGATACAGAAGATCTTTTTGGCTACTCTGCTTTCCATGATCTTTGGAAAGAATCCACGAAAACTTGGCCATGCGTTGCCTGCACTACCTATTTTTTAAATGTCCAGAAAAGTTTAAATGCAATACTCCAGAATGCAGTAAAGCCTAAGGTATATCATAACATTATTCATAAATGTTTATACGCGAAAAGACATAACAATAACGAGTACCTCTTTTACGAGTGAGGTAGCCAACCAGGGTTACATGGTCATGATAAGTCGGCCACTTTCGGAGTCCTAAATGTCAGATGTACTTAGCAATCTTAGAAAGAAGTGTGTCGGATGAGGCTTAACATGAGCGGACGGTTTTGAATTGCTAGTACACAAGTGTCTCTGAGATAGTCGACCGCTTTTCATCGAGGAAAATAGTAGGCTAGTATATCTGGTCCAGAAATCGTTTTTTGACGACCACTAATTAGTTAAACGGAAAAGTGGAACAAGAAGACCTCAACAAACTTTCACAAAATACATGACTGGGGAGAGCAAAATGATTACCACTTACAATCATAAATTCGGATTCACCTTTGGTTTATTTTGGTTTATGATCAAAGAACTTTGTATTTTTACGCAGTCAGGAACATGAAAATATGCATCAGTTTGAAACTTGTTTATTGTATCGCTTAATCAGTTAATGATATTTTCAGCCGGCTGCTGAGCCTGAAGGCGCTGAGAAAAGAGCTGGTAACACTAAACAAAAACGAGCAGAGACGGGCGCTGAAAGTGAAGGGGAGACAACCACGGCCGTCAATCTCACTGAGGTGGCTCTCCAGCTGGAGCAGTATAAGAAAACGATCCACAACTACACTGCCTACAACGCTACTCTTTATCCTCTAAAGTAGGTCCAGCCCTTTTCCTCTTCTGTTCTGTAGTAGGAATTACCATAAGCCATGTAATTCACAATGATTGCCGGGAAACGTGATTTTAGAAGTTTAAACTCGCGCTGTGCTCAGCGCGATAAGGGGTGAGGCGAAAGGTTTGGAATACAATAAACACAGAGAATTAGAATACTAACATTACAAACATTATTAAACCAGACAAAACGGGAAAATAACCATATTCATGGCCGTTCAGCGGGTCCGCCAAGCACTAGCCGAATTAGACGGGGATGTATTTAGCATTTCAATAGTCTGTAGAGGCAGAGCAATGTCTGTCCGCACGTGTCCAAGCTACCGTCCTGACCGCGACCTTCCCCAGTTCTACCTGCTCCTGCAACTGTACTCAGTACTGGATCTGGGGTAACGGCACCAACTCTACCTCCGTTACCAAGGTTACAGACTCAGCCCAGTCTATTGGGGACGACGGGACGATATCCCTGAACCAGACGATAGTGACGACAACTACAACGATAAACAACGCTGTGATGGAGATAGTAGTAAACACTACCAAGACACAGGATAAGACTCTAGCCGGGACCACCACCAGGATCAGCACAGAGACCAACATCACCTCCAACGTGACAGCTGAAGTGACGGGATGGGCGGTAGCTTGGGGCACGTGTTACGTGCCCACCCCTGAAGTGATAGGACTGCAGTGTTACAATTGTCTGTTTGTTCCCAGCATGAACTACAGTGCTTGTCTGGACCCAAATAAGGTGAGACTTTCTGACACTTTCTTGTCCCTTTCAGCTCCACGTGCGAGTGTAACTGCACTTACGGTTCCTACACCAACGATACCATCTACTTTATCGACTCCAACCAAACCGCCACCACCACCAAAGTAACGGAAAGCACAAAAACTGTTGGAGAAAGCACGGTGGTCACCAAGATCACCGTTACAAACAACCAGTATATACAAGGATGGTGGAAAATCAACTCGACGACGACGACAAACGTAACGACGACAACAACGGGAGGAATCACTGAAGAGGCGGTGTCAAGTTCGACTAAAGCGGACAACGTTTCCAGTCACTGGCTGGAGGTGATTACGGTGGTGGGGCAGTGTCCCCTGCCGGAGGTTATAGGACTGCAGTGTTACAATTGTCTGTTTGTTCCAAGCATGAACTACAGTGCTTGTCTGGACCCAAATAAAGTGAGATATACAGTCGGAAATGGGAAAATGCTGAATGCTTTCATTCATGTTTTTTATTGACGAGATGTTGGATTTAAGTTTTGAAGTGTTTCACAATCTTAAACTTGATTTATGGTCTTTTTAAGGTACTTGAGGTGTTTTTAATATCTCAGCACTATTTTTTGTATCCATTGTTTTCGAGATATCACAGTTTGATCTGTTTCAGAACTGTCCGTACAGATGCTCTAAGACCGTCTACCAATATCTTGGTATAGACTACTTCGTCTCATCTTGCTATAACGATTCACGTGAGTATGATTAATAAGCTACGACGATAACACGCAAACTTGCCGTCGCATATAAAACATATTCTGTGTTCTGTGTTTAAGTGAGCGATGAGGTATTGTGAACCTACGAGCATCCTTTTTCCAATATATCACTTCGACATCCACATCCCTAAATAGGTAGATCTCCGATACAGATCCTGTTGTCATTGACTTAACGTCTGAACTCTGATTTGTATACCACTGATTAAAATTGTAAGAATCTATAAGTGTATCGAGAATATTAATTCCGATTTAGCAATCCTTTCTTTCTTGCGAAGAAGCGATGACGCAGCAAACTTATAAAAACCGGAGCTTGCTTGTTCTATAGAACCTGAGTGACCATTTCCGCGACATGCAAATCGCCTTGTTTGTGTCTCAAGGAGGATGACCGACCGATTGTTAAAGCTCAGCGGGGACAGACAGCTCGGAGAGCGTTAATTACAGTTAAAGTTTCCACCACTTCACTTGTTTATTAATAAAACATTAGCGAATTGCTGCATGCTACCGCGACTAGCTTGCGCTCTCATTATCCGCTTCTTTTGCACTTTCGACTTTAATTTTGATAAGCTAGACAAAGTTAACTTTAATAGCACAATCTATGCAACCGCAGTTATAAATAGACAAGGGAGACTGGGAGAGATATGGCAAATATGGAATGTACAGTGCCCGCAGGAATTAGTAGAATTTAGCTGACCGCTGCATGATCGCAATTTGTAATGAGAATGGCCATGGGATTCTTTTTTTCAATTTGATGACCTGTGAACAACCACTAACGTTCCTTTTCTTCTTACTTTCTTAAAGAGGACAGTGCCGAATCCCCAGCGGCCCGGATTGGGGCGGAGCTCCCGTTATCACTCTGGGACTTCTTACCGCTATTGCTAACATTCAACTTCAGTTACATTTACTGGTAAATTAAACTAAATTTCCTTATCCCTGTAGGTCCGAACGACTGTTCATCTGGTAGTGGTAATAGTACCACCACTGACGTAAAGTGTGCAGCAGAGCTTTGTGCGACTGACTGGTGTAACACGTACGTTCCTCTTGCTGGAGACCAACTGGTTCCTAACTCCCTCCTCCTCCTTCTCTCTTTCAGTGTCACTGTCCTGGTGTTTAAATGGAGTTTAAGAACTGTTTAACTTTAAGGAACTGTTATCATATGCAACTCTTGGGTGAAAAGAATTCAAATACTTAAAGTTAAGATTCAGAATATTTGTTTGGTTTTAGGTTTGCTTTTTGATTAAATTTAAAGATAGACTGCAGGTTCAGGTTGACATTGAATGAACACTTTTGTTACAAGAATCTTTAAATTTTTGTTGACTTTAAAAAAATGAGTCCCTTTTTCTACTTGTTTTGCGAATGGTTTAAAGAAGAACCTCAGGCTCAACCTCAGGCCTCAGGCTCAACACTTTTCTTAGTAGAAATTTGTCTGACTTTGTCAGACCCTTATTCAAAGCGAATAAAATTATGTGCGGGAGGGTGCACGCTGTACAAGACTAGTACAACTACAAGTTGAAATTGGATCTTGGAAGTTTACATTTTATTTGCCTATTAAATTAGTAAATTACTAATACTATTATTTAAGGCAACAGAAGTCGGCTATCATCAGAAACCGTCATTTTTCATCGGTGTGGAATATGGAACAGATTCCTTATTAACAGTTTTTGTAGGTCAAATAGTTGTCTGACTTTGTCCGACCCTGATCATTTTCCGGCAATGAAATGTGCGGTTAACGGGCGAAATGCGTGAGACTTGAGAGCGCGTGAAACTGAAAGCCGCGACAGTAGGTTATCAACCTACAAAATGTGCGGGAGCAGGGAGGGTGCGCGCTTTGCTAAACACGTATGTATATCCCTGTGCGTTGACGAGATTATATCCGTCTAAGTCTAACTCTAACGTTCTAACGAAACGTTCAGCTTTAGCTGCGTGAGTCGGGTATCACCGCGACAACCCTGTGCGATCTTGCTACACGTTGCCTAGCCCGCGGCCACTCCCCCCTTGAGGGGGCCTATTTTCAAAAAAATTTCAAATTTTTTAAAAAATTTTTTGAAAAGGGTCACAACGTGAAACGAGTGCGATCTTAGCCATAAGCGCGAAATTTTAGGACGGACCCGCAACGCAAAAGCTCCCGATAGGGCGCAGCGCGAGCCACAGGGTTATGTTGGCTTAGCAAATGCGCGCTGCACAATTCGAAATCCAATTGCGATTTGTGTTCAAAAGCCGCGCGCAGCTACAAGCTAAGATGACCTAAATCATTGCTAGACGTTGCCAAGCCCCGCTGAAAAGGGTCACAACGCGGGATAACCGAATTTCAATTTGGAGCCGGCATTAACAATGAACAAACTGCAAACGTCATCAGTCCTGACAACTAACAGTAACCACAAACCTTGTCTGACTTCGTCCGACCCTCATTCGAAGCAAATAGAGGGGAATAAAATGAGGGGAATAAAATGAGGGGAATAAAATGACAGGAGGGTGCGCGCTGCCGTACAACCACAAACCAGGCGCTGAGCTGCGCGGCTTTTTCTACGGTACCCTTTGGACTGAGGTCCCCAAGCATGAGGCATTATGAAAACCTTCATTGCACCTAAACAAAGAGATGACAGAACACCAAAAAAGTTTTAGTTAATCTAAAAGTAAAAACTCAGTCCAATTTCTGATTTGTCAGTTTATCCTGGAGTCGGAGACCTTTGTACGGCAGCGCGCACTCCCGACATGTTATTTTTATCTGCTTCGAATGAGGGTTGCGGACAAAGTCAGACATCGACATGCGACATTATGACAAGGGGACTTATAGTCTTTGTTGCTTTGGAAGGGACCATAGAGAGAGCCACGCAGCGCTTGTCGCGGTGATACCCGATTTACAGTTACGCAGCTAAAGCTGAACGTTTCGTCATTGGCTTACAACCTACCGTCATCGCTTCGCGCGCGTCACACCTGCTCCTCGAGAATCGTGGACGCGCATCGCCCGTTAAGTTTCGTCATAGAACGGTAGACGGATATAATCTCGTCAAACTCAACGCAGCGCCTGGTAATGTCAGTTGTGCTTTATTTACAAATCATTTTGTCGAGATGTTACCCGACCCGCGCGCGGCTCGCAGTTTTCTGCTCTCCTCGTTAGAACGTTAGACGGATATCATCTCGTCAACAAATCATTCAATTTCAACTCTGCAAAATCCGGGTCGTATTGTCGAGGTGTTACCCGACTCGTGCGTGGCTCGCAGCTTGCTGCTCTCCTGCCCCTGGCGAACGTTAGACGGATATCATCTCGTCAAGGGTCGTACGGCAGCGCGCACCCTCCTGACATTTTATTCTCATAGAATGTTGTCAGACGTTGCCTGACCTGCCGCCGCGAATGGGTCGCAAGGCAAGGCAAATAGAATGAGGGTCGGACAAAGCTAAAGTCAGACAAAATCCAAATCCGGCTATAATAATATCAAGACTCTGCAATTTGAATTACGCCGAGAGCCGGAAATCGGGTCATTAGATTTAGGGCGTAAGAAACCGTAATTTAAATTTAGGAGATCTAGGGCTAAAACTAAGAGGCAATTTATTTTTCTGTTAAATAGATTTCAGATTAAATTTTATAATCAAACAAATACAGGGTAACATTTGAAATTTTATTCGAATCACCTCTTACAGGTACAACTACAAGTGTGAACCAGAATAGACTTGAAGTTGAATTCTCAGAGAACACGTCTCAAAACTTTGAACAAGTTAAGAAACCAAAACAATTTTGCAACACCAAAGATAACTTAAATAAAGATTAAAATCGTACCAGGCATGGAATGCAATTCTCAAGTGTCTATTTATCTAATATTAGCAAATAGCAATTTCTTAAGTAGAAATATCTCCAATCAGCATTCCATGCCAAAGTAAAGCGCCATAAGAAACATGATCAACTTAAAAGTAAAACAAAAGCAGTTCGATAAACCGTTCACCAAGAGTAATGTAATCAAGTACAGACTATTCAATATACTCGTACTTATCCTTCAAGATTTACTTGCGGTGCAACTAATAAGGAACTTATCTTTTCCTATGTCCTATCTGAAACTTTTCGCAAATTGCTGCGATCTGTATGTGCCCTAATTACCAGTCGATGTGCACTATCAAATTTATGGTAACTTATCTTACGAAATTGAAAATGTATGAAAAACACAAGTGTGTATGAACTTGTAGTTAAATTAATCAAATTCAGTTTAACTTTCAAATGATGACTAAAAAGGCGTTTAAATGTGATCTTGTAAAATGTTCAAGTCAATATATAGTTAAATCAGATGCAGACATTATAATGCATCATCCTCAAATTGCATGTACAATGTTGCACTTGGTTATGCACAATGTCGTACTTGGTTATGCATTCAAGTATAGTTTCCATAGTACCATGCAGCATATATAAATTATCTAACATAAATTATTTACAAACATTAAAAGAATTTCTATAAAAGGGTATTCTTAAGAAAATTCTCTATAAAATAAAAGGAGCATACGAGAAAAGTCTTAAAACGAAACAATCAAAAATCTCAGCTCAAAATCAATCATGCCAACGAAACTTCAGTTTCTTTTCACAATTTTTCAGTCTGGCCAAAACCCCCTCAGCGAAACCTCATCATATACAGTTCACAGTTCAGTCGTCAGTTTTAGCGTCCCCTGGCCACAAACACAGCTTTGGCCTTGATTGAGTGCCGAGGATCCAGCGCGGCACCCTATAAGCACTTCTAAGATTCACACAACAAGACGTGTGTGGTTACCATGGTAACTCATGATCATGGTCGTCATGACAACGCTTTACACAGCGTTAAGTGTATCTATGATTGCCCGGAAGTTGGGACGGTGTTCTGGAAGCTCGTTCCAACATTGGCTCATGATGTTGTAGATTATTTGGGGACAACAATCCGGCTTTAACAGTCTCGATCCCTGAAAGATTTGATCGTTAGAGCCGAACTAAAACACTTTCTACGAGGTGATAAAAAACGATAAGAAAAAACTGACAAAAAGAAGCTGAACTGACCTGCTGGACGTTAGTAGCAACATCCTCGTTGTTCCAGGCGGAGTAGGGGATCACTCCGTAACTGAAGACTTCCCACATCGTCACACCATAGGCCCACACATCGTTACATGTGGTATACTGTCCGTACTGGATAGCTTCAGGGGACATCCACCTGATAGGGACAGTTCCTCCGTCCTGCAGTTGGAGCTGTTAGTAAGTCACTACTTAGCTGCTAGGGTAGGGATTACTTAGCTACTAGAGTAGGGACTAGGGATTACTTAGCTGCAAGAGCAGGGGGTAGGGATTACTTAGCTGCAAGAGCAGGGACTAGGGATTACTTAGCTCCTAGACTAGGGAGTAGGGATCACATAGTAGCAGAGAAGCTGCCACAGTAGCAGACGTACTTTTGGGGCGTTTTAGAATTAGAGTCTAGATCGTTATTGCAGGATTTGGAATTTTTGAAGCAAATTCCTTAGTTTGTATGGTAGTGTAATTAGAATTAACCAAATTTTGGGGTTTGCGCTATTACGATACAGGAAAAGCTATGAGACCAAGGAGGAATGCTTAATCAAGTTCATTGACGTATGATGAAGATATTTGGATTGAGAATATTGGGACTGTGCCGTCTAAATTACCGTCTCATTAAGCAACCATCAGTACTGATCAGTTTGAACGGACTATGTTCAGTCCAAACTCGACAAATCAACTGCGAAATATCCTACAAAGAGAAGTTCTTACCTTCTGATATATCTCTCTGCCGTGAACGGATCTACTGAGCCCGAAGTCTGCAACCTTCACTAGGAGATTGTTGGCGACGAGGCAGTTCCTGGCAGCCACGTCTCGGTGAACGAACTGTTTCTCTGACATGTAATTCAGACCTGCAACACAAATACGTCAGGGTTATAGAGCTTAAACTCATGTTCGAGTTATTCCAAGAAAATCGAAGTATTACAACAGAATGATATGTTGATAAACATAGGAATTGTCATAGAATTGTCCACTGTGATCCTACCTGATGCTATCTGCACACAGATATGTATCTGATCAGCTAGAGTAAGAGCCCCAGTCTTGCTCTGGGCCATGTCCTGCAGGTACTCGGCTAAGTTCCCGTTCTCCATGTACTCTGTGAGGATGTAGTAGGGAGGAGAGTCAGTACACAGACCGACCAGCTTCACTATGTTGGGGTGGTGGAGCTGAGTCATCATCAACATCTCCTTCTCGTACTCCCTGATAGCATCCGCACTTTGGTCGTCCTGGGTGTGTCAGTGTTATCTGGAGTGGCAAGGTCGGCTTGGCTTGCTGCGATTTCTGTTAGGCTACTGGAGTTGTTGGTCTAACTGCAAACTTGACGATTAGAAGCAATAAACGCATAACTTTACCTTAATCTGTTTGATAGCGACCCAGCTTGAGGGAGATCCATCCAAACTCTTGAGTTCTGCTTTGTACACAGTTCCAAACTGCCCCTCTCCCAGCACCGCGAAACTTCTCAATCTAGACTTGGCAATCTGCCAACTGCCAAACTTTGACAGGGTCTGAAAATTTAGCTTGTCACTTGTCAGACTCCCGATAGGAACCGTCATTTAAAGTTTTGTGATCTAATGGGCGGAAATGAAAGGATATTCCTGAAAAGTGTTGTATCCTAATCATGTTGTATCCTAATGAAGCCTAACTTACGCTGTACAGCTGGTTGTGAGTCATGTTAGAGGTGGGGGAATGTGTCAGACCATGGTTTGGACCGTCCTCGTATCCGTTAACATTGGTGGAGAAAACAGGCTGGTTCAGTCGCTCCAGAGCCTCGTTGCTCTCCTGCTTCTTCTTCTTGGCTCGCTTCCTGATCTGGAGGATAGCAACGAAGAGGACGACCAGGAGGACAATAAACCCGAGAGCTGCCACTACCAGGATGAGGGTTCGGTTTCCTTCTGAAATTTTATCAGTGATTAAAATTTTCATACTTTTGAGTAGAACTTCTATATGAATCTTTTCCCTTAAGTTTTGTCCATAACAACTAATAACGCTTTTATGAAGCCAAAGGTCTGCAAGAAAGTGTAAGGTATAGATTTCGAACATTTCTTGATAAAAATGTGACAAATTTTTAAACAAACTGATTTCAAATTCGATTTTTTCCAAAAGTTTTTTAAGGTTGTTTAGTACGGCGTTTATTAAGCAATATCTTATCACTTTTGAATCGAATTAAAGTTGATAAAAATTACATTTTGATTTGACGTTAAACGTTGCAAGTTTCTGGTTACTGGTTAATACTAATATCCGCATACTTCAACTTTTACGCCTTACAGCATTGCATGTCTGTTTTTCGGCGTATTATCTCCTTTAAGATTAGGTTATTAAAATTAACTCATAAAAGGTTCCCACGGTAAAACTTAGACAGAAAAAGAAACGCACCACCAGCGACAGTTCTCGTCCTGAGGTTGATGACGTATCGACAGGTGTCAGCAACGTTGGAAGTTTCGCAGATGTAGTCTCCTCCGTCTTCCTTGGTCAAACTATCCGTTATGAGAGTGTTGCCGATAACTCTCAGAGAGCTGGGAAGAGTTACGGTGAAAGTGGTGCACTAACGACTGAGGCTGGATATATTTGTGTGATGAGGATAACAAGTGCAACGTAGGTGAGATTGATCACGACAATTTGAACTTGTTTCCCCAGACTATTCTTAGCGCCGAGCAAATTAACGCGCTCTCAGTTAAAAAGAGAGTAAAAGTAAGAACACGATTAAGATCGAGACTCGAGTGTAACACATGTAAAAAAAGGCGGAGTATTTTAAATGTTGGTCTCACCTAGTAGACGAGTTGTAGATCCAGCGAACTGTTTCCTTGGGATGGGCGGACTCAGACAGAGGGCAGGCTATCTGGGCGGGCTCCTGGATGTTGAATGTCTTCGTCTGCGTCGCCTTGCTGGCTTGACAGATCAGGTGGTTGACGAGTATGGTGGTTTTGGGACTGTTGACGGCTCCGAGCTTGTTACTCAATTTGAGTTGATATCTTGTTCCATGGTCAGATAGACTCAGATTATGGATAGACAGAGAGTAATTGTATCTATCTCCTGTCTCCACCAGATTTGTTTCCAGTCTCCCTGATGAGTTGTCGAGCGGAACGAAAGTGCCATCAGACTCAGACTCCATCCACTGAGCTTTAGGAGCGGGATCGGCTTCTACAGATACTGTCACAATTGCTGTAGAACCTAAATCCGCAGACAATCTGGCACTTGATACAACAAAGTTGCTGGGTCGGGTTCCTCTTTCTCGAACAGTCAGCTCTCCCATTGGACTCATGTACGGATCAGGGAATAGGTGTCTTCCGTTTACCTGAACCAGGTTTAGAGAGGTGCAGTAGTATGCTCCACTGTCCGCCATTGTTACGTTTTCTATTACCAGCTCAAATCTGGAGTCCTCAAGTCGCAGCTGAAATTATAGAGATACGGGGTTATAATTTAGTTCTATTTTTAGGTAAGGAGCTGACCGCAAATCAAGCTAGTGTCAGCTATTAACAAATACTGAAAAGTTAAACCGGGAGTTAAAACTGGACTTTGATGTCACGGAATTCCAAATATAACTTTATTACGGCAACACAGTGCATCACGCACCGACAATAACTATAAACATCTGCAAGATCCATGTGCATTTGATCAGAGGTGATCGAACAGATTTTAGCAGGCTTATTAGCAGAACTTTCCTTAAGAAACCTATAACTAAAAACTGAAAGGACACCTCATCTTACGTCATCATTATGTAATAGGTGAGCTATGGATGTATTAACAACATAATGCGGCACGCGCCAGCACCACATCACCTGTTTAAAAGGCCAACAAGCTGTTACGGCATGGTCAATAACAGAAACAGACAGCACGTGGACAGAAGGTTAAAACCTCAAACATTAAATCACGGAAAAGTTACCATAGTCAGCTTATTTGATCAGGTCGTGATCCAACAAAAACTGAGAGCCATAGTTATAAAGATTAAACTGTAAAGAAATGAGGCTTCGGAAGAAACCCGACGACCCAACAAGACAACAAAAGAGGCACCTTGTAACCGGTAGAATTCTCCACGATCTCCATATCTTCTCCATCTCTGTCTCTCATCATGGCCACAGTAGCTTGGGGATAGCTGGCAGGTACAATACACGACAAGGTGACTGGGTCTCCAACAACTACTTGGGCCGATTCTGGGCCCGTTGCTTCACTCGTGTCGAAATCTGGCGGGTTAAGGTACTGTTGGAATAGTGACAAGTTTATGGACAAGAATTTACTTATAAGTAATAGAAATTTACACAAAACTTAGTACACGAATTTCATCAAAACTGTAAATATAATAGGGAAGATTTCATTGATCGACACACTGAAACGCGATAAATCTAGACTTTGGAAAACGGACGATCAACGAATGACAAATTTACTTACAGTTGACAGCAACTTCAGAGTGAGAGTAAATGTTGTTGTTATCGTCTCTTCCAAAACAAGTGTATTTTCCACTGTCATTTCTGTCCACATCCTTTATCACTAAATCACCAGTCTCCAGCCTTATCCATTTACCGGAAGCATATTTTGCGTTCTCACTAACGGATCCCTTGTTGTTGTGCATCGTTCGGTATTGCCTGAAGGACATTGAAGATCTTGATTTTGAGTCTCAATGTTCGGTGAGTCATTTGAAGTTTTGTCAAAATTTATGTCTCCAGCTTAAATTTTAAATTACGTGAAAGTATAAAGTAACTAATGACTAATCGGATTCTGATATTTTGAAGTTTTAAAAGTAGCGCTATTACGTTCAAATTTTAAAAGTAGCGCTATAACGTTCAAGAATTGGAAAGACCAAAGAGATATGATACAGAGTGGGTCTTGTACCTTGTTTCGCGGTTCACCAAGGCGCTGTGCTTTTGCCATTCTCAGGCAATAATATAAACTTAATGCGCGCATGAGAAATACGCATGCGCATGATATAATCTTGCGTGTGACCCAAACTTTATGTCACAGTAAGTGCTGAAATTGAGAAAAAAGGCAGCCGCGCGCGAGGTACAGTTGAGAATTGCGGCGTAAAATTTATGTTGAGTAGAGAAGAGCGGCCGTTTTCGAGTCACACCTTAGTTGATAGACGTCGTATTACTTACCAGCCATAAGTTTCAGGTATCCTGTTAAACTTGCAAACAAGTGTGATAGTTTCCCCAGTGATGGTCGATACATTCTTGGGTTCCTCCACAAAGCTCAGGTTGGAGAGAGACGCTGAAAATAAAATAATTTAGGTTGACATTGGGCGGCAGGGCTAAACTAAAGGTGGCCTGGTCTGTCTTGTCGGTTCAAATGGAAACAGAGATTCGGAAGATCTAAAGTTGTTAGGGCAGCCAGACAGTGGCGTGACGTCATAATCAACGTCCTCAACCTGGTTTCTAGGTTTACTGTAATAATACTTGTACGACATCAAATATTGACACACAAAGGAATCAGAACTTCATTGGACTTCACAAATACGAAATTACTAGAATTTACAATGTGCTGATTTGCTGTAAATGATGATCAAATTTCGGGCATCAAAACAGTTCCGTTCCAACGAAAAATCATGCTGCAAACCTCAAAGACGACGATATATATTAATGGATAGGGTTTCTCCCTTAATAATGATTCGAAAATTTACATCAACGCCTAAAATTAGAGTCACAATCAAATAACATCCCGAATGCAACTCAGACAATCAACATCAATCACACGGCAACCATTACACACACACAAATGATATTGATAAAGGTGCTAATGTAATATGTGACACATATAGTAATTGCAAAGTGTAATTCCGGATGAATGTTGCCGGTGTCCTGTCAAATACCACATCATCACTCCCGTCCTTTAGAGCAGACTCAAACTCAGCGTTGAAGTTTCAACAACATGTAACCAAAACTAGCCGCCACACAGTTAATGAGAGTTACGGTTACCCCGATGTTATAGTCTGAACTATGCTGAGATGATTTATCGAGATGATGCATCGTAAAGGGTGCAGTGGGATGAATGAGAATGACACAATCGAATTTGTGAAAATTTATTAATTATGTAACCCTTTTAACCACAGCTGTTTTCATTTTATAATTCGATTATGGTGAGATCGGCGTATATATTTTGTTCGATTTGAAGTGTTTATCGTTTTCCAGTGCAGTATTATAAAAGGCCATAGATTGTCACAACTTGCCTACTCTGCATACTAACCTAGCATACTAGAATTGCCTCAATTACGTGATTAAATTCTATAATTAGCCTGTCGAGGAAAATATTTTCAAAATAGATTTATTTTTAGCCAGTCCGCTGTTAAAACTTTCCTAGGGACCAATCAGCAACAGTCACTCCTATAACATAGTTGTAGATGAGTAAGTTTTAGACCGAGCTCGTGAAAGGTAAAAACTCAATCTAGACTTCAGCTATTCAATTTGGGCTCATTGAACAAAATTACTGTCGAAGGGTCTTGTCAAAAACAATATGTTCCCTGAAACGGTGCCTTCCTAAGGGTTGAAATTATTCGCGTTTATGTTAGGACTTTAAACAAGGGGCACCACCTATCAAATCAATAGACCACACGACCACACAAGTTGTTGTATCCACATAATTCAATATTTCTTCCACATTATTCCACATTCTATATTTATTTCAGTGTTCTTGAGATCCGTATCAGAGTTTCACAGACAACTCTCTAAAATTTCTTCGTTGCACGTCTATTGAGTATTGAGCTTATGTTTAACTGGCTTCTTGATGACAAGGTCAGAGGATTTAAAAGTTTTTGACAGATTTTAGCGGAACCAAAATTCGGTTAAAGCTATGTCACTTTCTTTGAAAAAATACATCAATCGAAACTTTGACGAATGTTATCTAATATCTTTGAAAGGGTTATATGTAGCTACAGTTGAAAAAAAGACTTTCTTAAGGAAAGAAACCAGACTTATTTTTCGAAAGAGAAGTTTACCAAGTGCAAATTTAGAATCTGTTTCTGGAAAGTGCAAATATCATCATCTATTGTAGAGTGATAAAATGTTATCGGTTTTCACCCTTTACGCACACAAGGACAGCAGAAATATTTACATAAAATGTATCTTAAGTTACTGACAATTATCAACTGGTCACGTACCATGTGAGCTCTAAGTCTAGTTGATGCCAAATTTAAATTTTATCGCAAGTTTGTATCAAGAGATTGGACCCTCAAGCTCAGGTACCATGTATCTTAAAACTGGGAGAATTCTATTGCAAACTAAAGTTCGTGCTAGCATCACTAATGACAGTGCAATCTACCTCTTAAGGGTCGATAGCCGCCTTAGCCCTAGAGGATCCTGTAAAACACCCCACAATTCTCATTTTCCTTTCTTTTTGTCAGAGAGGTGTATGTGAGCTGCAGGATTCTGCGAGTGAGCGGTACAATTTTCCCGTTCAATGGAGCCGAAAAATATGGCGACCGTACAAATACCGTGAACAATAGGGTGCCAGTCCCCGAAAAATTGCTGACATTGCAAAACAATCGAGCGAATAATAATAATATAAGTCTTCACAAATTCCGATCCACGACCGGTGACAGAGAATCCTAGCTCGTTACTTTCAATATCAGGAGCAGCCGCAGTTTTACTTAGACAAGTTTTACGGGCTTACACTTGCAGACACGTACAATCTGCAACCTTTACACTGCAACATCCCCATCAGGCTTTAGATTTACCAAATGTTGGACACATCAGGCTTTAGATTTACCAAATGTTGGACACACAACCCCACACATAGCCATGCCCTCAAGAGCTCAAGATTTTTAGGTGACTAGGTCATTGGCAGCCCCGCCGCAACGACCCTTTAAACGGAGGTGTTAATGTTTTCTGTGAGATGTGAATGTTTGAGTCTTATCGTCGGGGCTGAGTGCAGTGTGACATGTTGTATTGGGTATTGGAGTCGCGGGGCTTGTAGGGTTTTACCACCTTAGCTCCGTAAAGTAGATCCGGGCATGCAATCCTGAATCCGCAATCACTCGGAATTTCAAGACTGGAGTTGATCATGATCTACATAGTAAAATTTACTCAATTGAAATCATTAGAATATTTCCTTGCAATGAGGCAACAATCATCCTGTACGATCTGGCACGGGCGTGTTCGATCAAACTTTCAGGTTTTCGTGTGTGCTTATGTCATTAATCTCCCCGAAAGTTTTTACAAAATTAAAGACGAAATTTGGGAGCCTGGGAAAAAGATCAAGGAGCTGAATCGAGCCTGCCTATTGTAGGATATTATATTTCGAAACATTTTGTAAAATTAAATTAAAATCATGAATGTTTCAATTTAGATTATTTCAGCATAAAAAGTGTTTAGATTAGCTGCTTAGTTGCAATCAAGCAAAATCACGTGCTTCTTGTTTACATCAGCATATCACAAAACAAAGTTACAAGTCTGATACAAGAAATCAGGATGCTTTACATTCCATCACGCATCAATCTGTTTCAAATCAATGTTTCACACAGCATGCTGAGATCTGCAGACAGTCAGTGCAAAGCTGGCACAGCGCACTTGTGCAATGTGCGCTAGCGTACTAGCGCGCGGGACTCACGCTCTACTGAGACGGTAGTAACCGGTGAGTCGACCTCCCCGTTAACATTAGCAGCAGTACACCAGTACCGACCACTGTCTTCAAAAGTCAGGTTCTTGGCGCTCAACCCGTCAGAAGAGAGAATCACGAACCGGCCGTTTTCATCCGTGTCTATTTTCGAGTCGTTGTGGTTGAAATACACGACGGGTTCGGGTTTACCGGCTGGTTTCGGACAGGAGATAACCATCTGGTCTCCCAGAGTCCTCATCAGAGTCTTCTCTGTAGTAAAGGCAAACTCATCGATAACTGAAATGTAGGGACTCTGAAATCTGAAAGTGTTTTTCCTGTCTAAACTTGCTATGATACATAAACATTTAACTTGGAGAGTTGGCGTGGCTGAAACCACACAGGCTTACTTTTACTTTTTCCCCTGTAACATATACTGTTAAATGTAAAGTTTCTGTGTTGACGAAGCGCACATATTCAGCGTAACCCGCACCAGGTCCCGTCCCATGGTTTTAGGGTTTCGGACAGAACGGCGGCAAGATGCGCGACACACCCAACCTAGAGGGGACACTGTTGCGCGGGGGTGCGGCGGAGAAGAGAGCCCTGTCTCCTGAGCTGACCCTACATTTAGCAGGTATCACGGCTTGGCTGTGGAAGGGGGGAGAAAAACCGAGTAAACAAGGGGGAACTTTAAACATGAGTAGTTAAACGGGGAGCACAGTAAAACTCTCTAACAAGGAAGTTGTAAAACTTTTACAGCTTGTTATGATACTCTCCAGCTACTACTCTACTCCAGATTTTTACATGGAACTTCTCGCACACTAACTCTCACCAGGCGACAGAAAGGCTGGACGTTTGGAGCCATACGGTTTCTCCGAAAGTTTAAAAGGCCGACACCTGACCCTGCCTTGCCTGGTCACCCTCCTTCTCCCCCGAATATGTATTATCGAATATATTGGTTATCGAGTTATTGATTACGATAATCCGGATGACGTTTGAAACTGAATAAGTAACGCAATTCCCACGATTTACAGGTGCTGTGCGGAGGAGAGCTAACCCGATCATTGTCGGGGCGCCAAACCTTCGTATCCCACCGTCAGGAACTTTATCAGTACTGTAAGTGCGTAACTGGACATATTCCAATTAAACCGCCGTACTAATTCAATGAAGTAATATAAACTTGGTGCTACAGGTTGGTGAGGTGCCCCGTATCAAGTGTCCGGATCATGGTCCGCTACTCATGCGTGTCCCTCCGCAAACACTGTTCAATCTAGATTCTATTTATAATACAGTCGGGGTATTTAATTGAATGTTAAGGTGCGAACATCTGCATAATATAATAATAGTTAATAGACTAGACTCTAAAACATCCACTTTGATAAGCTAAACTTAGATATTTAACTAGTTTGTAAGGTTAATTTTATCAGGAAGTTTCTAGTCTTAAACCAGTGAATATTATCATAACCACCTCCAGGTACTTAACCCCTATATAAGTTGTGTCTGACACACCCGTACCGTGTCAACACGGATATTAGCAGCTTTTCTATTTGCCTCTAGGACAGTGAAACTATCCAGCAAGACGGTATGTAGCCTCTCAAACTACTCAGTTTACGACGTTTAGACCGTACTTTCTCCGGTCTTTTGACTTAAAACACTGCCAAAATTCTCGTGTGTGTGTGTGTGTGTGGCAATGTGAGTAAGACTGCTTGGTAAGTGCTTGCTAACTTGACGTTCCAAACCGCTCTAACTCAGGCTAATGAGACTTTGCCGTACC
The DNA here is from genome assembly GCA_000226015.1 of Mnemiopsis leidyi. Taxonomy (NCBI): domain Eukaryota; kingdom Metazoa; phylum Ctenophora; class Tentaculata; order Lobata; family Bolinopsidae; genus Mnemiopsis; species Mnemiopsis leidyi. The sequence continues at coordinate 21,267 of JH154158.1, read as the reverse complement.
CTAGGTAGGCTTCTACTTTGGGCTTTTAGGCTCGCCCGACCGTGATTTAATTGCAGTGTCAAATATCTTCAAACCAGGCGTACCCTGGCTTCTATGATGTCACGTCGACACAACTTGATCCTCCGTGAAAAATCGTTATCAGTTTAGGAGAAAAGCCCGAAGTAGACATGAATTAGATGTCACCTTTAAATACCTCATTGTTTGAGGAGTTTAGGAGAATGAGAACTATAATTCACGTGCAGAGGAGAATAGAGTCTGGTTATTGGCACATGTGAGGGCAAGGTGCGCTCCTTCTACCTTCAAATCCTTCAACTCCTTTAGCTACGTCGCACATCTACCTTAATCAGACGGCTCACTGGGGATTCCTTGAATATTTATTATTCAAACTAGTCCCATTCTTTTAATTCTTCATCACTTAACTACTAAGTAAAAGAAGATTGTTCTCTTCTAAAACTGAGCAGGAATCTGTCCAGCAATGTGCTGACTGCTCAGAGGGGTTAAGCTATTATGCAAATTTTACAGTTGTCTGGGAGTAAGCCAGTCCACCGGAGATTAAGCTAATGTGACAAAACATGAATATTCAACTTTCCACAGCGATCAGCTTTTTGAGTCGACGAGTCAGGCAGGCTGGTAGCATGTTTGCAAGGGCAAGGTTAACAAGAGCAACGCTACTTTCAACAAGAGAGGTCATTAGGTTTAATGGGCTTTACGGATGAAGTTTGTGATTAGTAGTGCGACTAATTGCCAAGGTGGCCCATGGTCCTTTTTCCACAACATCCCAAGGTTAGTCTCTTGATAAAGCTGTCAATTTTAAACCGCTATTTGTTTGCTTCTCATGAATAAATATGGCCAGTAAGAGCTTAGAGTGTTCACTAGATCTTGATATTTTGCCAAATGGTGAAGAATTCAAACAAAGATTTAACGATCTAGGGGGCCGGGAATCGTTTGTCACCTTTACACGGAGAAAGAATTAGAGTGGTGGCACTGCGTGTGGGAGTAGATAGTAACCACCAGGCAGCCAGATCACAAAGACGTGACAAGATGCTCTCTACACCAACACAGGGTTTTCTAGTGATTGTCAGAACTTGACACAGCGTTACCAGCACGGGCAGCAGCACGTGCAATAAGATTGAGGATGGTACCGAGCACCTGTGCTGTGTCAGCTAGCGGGCCGGGTTTGTTTTTAATAGGCCCGACCAGGAAGCACACTCCTGACAGTGGAGGCTGGGAAGCTAGATAAGTATAAACCCTGCACAGCTGGGTTGATCAGAAGCGCGAGCGCGGGGAGGCCGATGTTTAACGGCCGGGGATTGAGCAAGTTTCTTCCCACAGCGTGCTTCTCGTCTTCCAGGGCTTCGGGAGTCACGTGCGCCTCCCACTTCTACTTTCTGAGTTGTACAGATTCACCACACGTTCCCCCCTTTCTCTCCACCTCCTTCCCAAGCGGAGAACTCCCCAGGATTGCCCGGGAGTAGGGACCGTTAACAGGTAAACACGTGGGTCGTGGGTAAAACACGAGTGTTGTCTCCCTACTCGTATCATGTGCTTGGCAAACTGTTTTTCTCTTTCCACTCTCCTCACCAAGTTATTGCACACTTATTTTTAGAACAGTCTGATTTCAGGAGAGCTCCTGTAACCAAACACGAGCGACAGGATGGAATACATGGGACTTGGACCTTATCTCTACGAAATAATGACATTCTGTTGACCGAATACAGCGGCCGACAGCCAATCACAAGCTCCCACTTGACAAGTTTGGAGTCACGTGATAATATAATACTTTGTAAACCACCTCCCGTATACACAGATAAGAGGAAGCTTGGGAATTTAGCTTACATACGTTCACTGAGCTCCTCGTAATGAAATCTCGGATCTTAAAAAGGGAGAGAAATCTAATTTGCCAAAAAGTCAGAAAATGGACCGTTGTTTAGAGTCCGTTTAGAGCGGTTTAAATAAGAGAGTACTGGGTAGGGGAATGTAGCTGGAACATCATCCCAGGCTTTAGTGTTAATCTTCTGATCCGCTCCTCCCAAAATAACGCCGTCTTGATAAAATCTGCTCTAATTTTAAACGAATTAGCAGTGGCTGAGGGGCTGGACCCTGTAAAGGCAGATGGACTGTTAGGACACTGGGGTAGGTTGGAACGGTACAGAGAATAGAGGGAAACAATTTGTAACTGTCCAGATAATCAACTATTCACACCAGTGTGGAGCGTTTAGAGCAAGGTTTACACACACACAGACTCTCCTTCACACTTGCCCAGCTGAAAGGACGATTAGGGAGCGATCTCTAGCTGTCTTTCTGACAGGGGTCTCAGAGAGAGGAGGACCTGCTTCCACCACGTCACCAGCTCCTCTGTAAATATAGGTCTCTCCTACGTCTTGGACAGCCCTGACAAGCCGTCCCTCGTGCCCTTATTTGGTGACGAGAGGGATGAAACAGAGACCTGAAGAAAGGAGGATGGCACCGGAATAGATCGCGATACCACGATGACAGACCCGGCTGACTTTCAGGAGAATTAACGCAGAGAATTAAATCTTGATTTGAGTGATGAAAGTTGTAGGAGTTTGTAAGTAGAGGTCAGGTGATAGGATTCGTGGGTCCCGGTACATCCTTAGTTTTACCGCTAACACTATAACTACCCCTCTCTCGGCACACTGTGAGATCGATCCTACACTTAGTTTTACCGCTAACACTGTAACTACCCCTCTCTCTACATACTGTGAGATCGATCCTACACTTAGTTTTACCGCTAACACTGTAACTACCCGTCTCTCTACACACTGTGAGATCGATCCTACACTTAGTTTTACCGCTAACACTGTAACTACCCGTCTCTCTACACACTGTGAGATCGATCCTACACTTAGTTTTACCGCTAACACTATAACTACCCCTCTCTCTACACACTGTGAGATCGATCCTACACTTAGTTTTACCGCTAACACTGTAACTACCCTTCTCTCTACACACTGTGAGATCGATCCTACACTTAGTTTTACCGCTAACACTGTAACTACCCCTCTCTCGACACACTAGTATCTATCCGTGGCGAGGGTACTTCAGAGATACAACCGGACAGACAGACTAAAACAGTCGTACAAGTCTGGACTTAATCATGATGTTATATTTTAAATAATCATTTGAGTCTTCAGCTGGACGACCAGCACAGTAAATTAATCCCATGGCGGTGCAGTAGAGACAGAGAGCGAACTTATCTGCAGACCACAACATCCTCCTTTACTCTAGCTGACATCTCCACAGCATGGAACACTGCTCATGTCGGACCGGCTCTCTCTCAGTACCTCCAGACTAAGCACCTTTTTTCGAGCCTCATCCTGATCAGTAGAGCGGACCGAGGAACAATGAACAAGGAGGATCACCACGCCCCCGGTGAAGTTTACAAGTGCTCTCTTGCTCGGTATCTCGCTACCTTGTCTATTTCTCCTGTATCCTTCTCCTTCCGACCAACTTCCACGTCTTAAGTAGAGACAGGAGAGCATACAAGATAGTAGAGCGACATGTTGCCCTGACTAACTTCGTTCCAGTCCCACATAAACTCGATTTCCAAAACAAATGTCCTTGGAAATGCCATCTGCTGAAGATCAGATCAGTGGTGAATGACTGTGCAGACCATCAGTAAATGTTGGTGGGTTCCGGGGTTTACCATCTGTCCGGGACGAGATCTTATCAGCTAACAAACACTTTAGAATGGGGTCACATGACACCCTGTCACATGACACGGCCAGTGTTACCCTGTCACATGGCACTTCATTAAACATTACCTCACTGAGATGACCGGTGGTTGGGAGATACAGGATGTCACTGAAAACAGAGAGGAGCGGAGAATGAGGCGGGCGAAACCTTACATGATTGGAGCTGAGAACCATACACACGCGCACACACACACGGACACACACACGGACACACACACGGACACGGACAAACATACGCGCGGTTTTACTGGAGCTAAGCGGTATTTACAAAGAACGGGACATTTAAACAGACCTTCAATTCATATCCCCGGAGCTCGAGCACAAACACACATACACATACACACTAACATCTACATATTGACTTCATATCCCGGAACTAAGGAACTTCCTTGAGCGTGACATCAGATCGCCTGGTTTTATATCCGCTCAACAAACATGTGGCGGTAGAAGGAGAGGGTAGCTGATACAGACCAGCTCCAGTAGAAGGTGGCTGAGCTGGACCTTTACTACTGGCTATATATGGACATTTGTCAAAACAACCTGACATGAGACTCGGAAATGTCAAAGTTCTGTGTTTAACTTTTCTTAAGCTAAAACCTTATAATTGTTTTAAAAGGTGGATTATTGTAGCTGAAGTTGTTTGGCATTCGCTGATAGCTTTTTATTGAAACATCGTGTGCGTATCTCACATGTGACAATAATAATTACTGGATGAGGAGCACTGTTGTGAGCTGTGTAACACTAACCGTCAATTAATTATAATGGAGAGCAATTCATTTGTTTGCCTCAACGCAACCTATCAGCTTACAAAATAATCAGAATGGAGACTAAGTACTTGATACATGAAAAGCTGGAGATGAGGCCGGAACCAGCTAGTGACGAGCTTTGGAATTGAAACATTGCGCGGTCCTCGCGTTAAATGATTAGGAGAATTGGTGCGAGGGAAACTTTGAGTAACGTCCGGTCATTTGATGTCAGGAGCAAAAAAGATAAGAGAGTGCCAAAGAGAGAGAGAGAGAGTGAAGGCGGAAGATGACGTGAGACTGATAACGGTTTGTCTCCAGTCTAACTTGATGTACAGAATGCAGCCCGAATATCGCCACGGACCAGCCGAACTAAGCCCGGCAGTTTAAGTCCAGTTGTTGTGTTTTTAACAGTTGAAACTCCGAGAAACACACACTACCCACCTCCGCACTGTCAACAAAGTCGGAGCTGGACACGCAGTACCAGTACTGCCAGTACCTGATCGTCTGACGAAAAGTAACATATGAACCTGTGTGTCCAGAGTGGCAGAATTTACTGACTTTGTATGAGAGTACTTTTACCTTCTACTCAGTCTTCAGCTTGGTATTGGACCGTGTAATTAGAGATCATTGTCGGCCCACTACTTTTCCAGATCAGCTAACAGGGGCTCCGTGAATACCAATACAGGATGAAATATGCGGGGTTAAGATTTACGTAGTTGATTAATTACTGTCAACACAAATGTACAGAAGTGTACATACAATATACATGAACTAAACATTTGATCTAAGAGTTGGGGCCCTCGCCTCTTTGATCTAGGTTTGCGTGGTGACAGGTTTGGACACTCTGAACAGCTGCAACCATGGCAACACACGTTCTCACTATGGCAGCATTGTTACCATGACAACATTATAACCATGGCAACATACACTGGAAAATGGTATTATTGTATCTATACAGAAACAGTAATGCCACAGCCCTCTATCGAAGATATTGCATCTAAAATCTAGAATTCTAGTCGTATCTGATAATGCGCGAAAATAAACGTTTGTCTCTGGGGCCAGGTTTAACATCTAACAAGCTCCAGCACTAAGAAACGTCTAACTTTTGGAATCCAAGACATTCAACCTGGACTTCTCTCAATATCAAGCAGACAAGAATTCTGAGAATTTGCTAACAAGGCAGGTCCAGGAATTTATACTCACATGAAAGTGTCATGACTTGGTCCGAGGAGAAAGACTCGTAGACCCCGTTCTCGGTGGTCTTGCAGGCGAAGCTGCGTCCCTCCAGATCGGCGGTACACTGGTCGGGGGAGATGATGAGAGTCTTGTTCCCGGGATCGTAGATACCGGAGCTGGGGTTCCTGCCGACCGGCACTGATCTGAGGGAGAGAGAGAGTTGGGGTGGGTGTTGTTAGGTATCAGGAAACTTACGTATTGTATTTCCGGTTAGGTCAGCGGGTTATTGAACTATTACCCTTTAATCGGCTTTTATTACTATATTTTCCAAGCTCATTGGAGACTCGTTTATCTGCTTATTTCTTTAGCTAAATTTACACAAAGAGTTTGTTAAAAGTTTAAAATTTTTTCTAATTAAAGAGCTATCAATCGGGGAATTTAGTTGGCGCTCATCGCGGAAGGACGAATAACGCCCGAATCAATTGCTGTACTCATATGAGTGTTGCAGTAATTCTTCTGGACGTCAGAACTGTAACTTTTGAAGCTTATAACGATATGGAATATGAAGGAGATGGATCTTGTAGAGATTTATCAAATTTCTCTTACAACAATTAGGGTTAGGTTTATCAAGAGAAATTTCTAGGTTCCATAGTAACTGGATTTGGATGAGAATTTTCTTTGTATTTCTTTAGGTTTAAATACAATTAGAAGTTTTAAGCCCGACTGTGTAGACAAACTTCTGAAAGCACAGCGTCTGGTTATCAAACCAAAAAAGGACGCACGCCAATGTCAGACTTGCGATAAAGCATATTTCAGATCATGTTCCGACGAGAATTTTAAGATTAAATAAGAGGCGACTCACTAAACTCAACCAGGGAAATCATTGATACTTATCTTGCTGCCTCTAATAAAAGAAGACTAGCATACACTGCACAGAAGATCTATTACCATTGTATTTTGCCCCTCACAACATAAAGTATTGGCGTCCTAACGAACATCTACTTCATAAATGTGACGTAAATTTAGAAGATCCAATAAGGGTGACGCGGGGGTGCAGTATTAGTGCTGTAATGGAGTATTAGTGCAGCTGTCTGTACTACTTCACCCTAAAACTATTACTATTGTTCTTCTCAATGGGGAGACAGTGCACTGAAACCTAGGTCCGACCCTAAGTAAACATGTCAGAGAATACCTCGCCACATTTTGAACAAGGGTAAATAGATCACTGTTAACTACATACAGCCGTGTATTGCGATGTATATTACTGGTTAGTGAACTCTTGCTGACTAGTAACGGTGTGACAGCGGGAGTTGCAAAAATTAGTCCTATTTGCATAATGCTGCCTAAACGGTGTAAAGTGTAATCCTGGCTCTAACTAGACACAGCATTCTTTGCTTCTAACTAGACACATCATTCTTTGCTTCTAACTAGACACATTATTCTTTGCTTCTAACTAGACACATCATTCGTTGCTTCTAACTAGACACATCATTCTTTGCTTCTAACTAGACACATCATTCTTTGCTTCTAACTAGACACATCATTCTTTGCTTCTAACTAGGCACATCATTCTTTGCTTCTAACTAGACACATCTATTCTTGTCTTACTAACTAGACACTATCTATTT
>JH154152.1:96656-109547 GCA_000226015.1 Mnemiopsis leidyi | reverse complement strand
TCAAACAGTTAGCATGGTCCCATATTTGCTAAAGCATCGTTGTAAATGGTCCCGAGATGATTTTGAGAAATTAGTTCATGAGCCATATTTATGCACAATTAAAAATAATTAATTAATTATTTTATTAACTAATTAGTGTAATTATCGAAAAAACTATTTCTTTTTTCAAAATGAGTGTTGTTATGGATAGAACTGAGTTTTTAAAAGCGAACTCACTAAAGAAATTGATTCTATGACGAATAGATATGGCACAATATTAGTCGCTAGAGCGGGTATATATATCGACCTCGGGGGCGAACGGGTTAAAAGTTGAACTAATTTAACATTATCGCACCACAGTTAAAAATTTCAATGTTTACTGATTACATAATCCATTCTTCGGTACTAACATGCAACAACCGACCTTGGACTTCGGTTTCAAAACAATCCTTCAAAAATACTAAAGTCAAGTTCAACTACAAACTTACGCGGATGTCTTCCATGATGTCTTGGCGGTGGCCGATGATGTCTATGAGGTGGCCGATGATGTCTTCGCCTACCCCATGGCTCAGCTTCACTATCAGTGACACTCTCTTCATTTTCAAGTTCGGCTGTGACTGTCACAACGAACAATAAAACTAAAAACAGTCCGTTTGCGAGCCTCATAGTGGTCCGCTCGAAATAGCTCCACAAAATTGAAAAGGTAAAAAATTATATGAAATAAGCGCAGATTAGTGAACAGACTGCACTGAACGAAAAGTCTCCAATCGATAGCTTGTCATTGGGAAAGTCTTCTTCTGATTCAGACTTGAAGATTTTAAAGATTTGTACACAAGTGAGCTTTTGGTCACGTGTGCATCTTTGTCCTCCAAACTTATACATAATCACACATTGATTACAATTTTATGAATTTATTTAGTATTTTAATTCGATGGGTTATAACTAAAATAGTAAAAGACGCTCGAAAAAGCCGTCAGCATATCGCAGTCCGCTGTTTGTTTAGTACATAAATACTTACGTAGTTAACTTATAGATAGAGTTGCAATAGAGCTGCTCAAGCTGTCCCTCAGTACAGGGGCTGACTGTGAATATTGACAATGAAAAGGAAAGATTCTATTTTATCGAATGGTCGTTCAAAACTCCTGAATTACCTGCTGCGGTCGTCACAAATTACTCAAATTAAAGGTTTACATTTCCTTCTCTGATGTAAGAAAATGGAGATACAGTTATTTTCTATGCACTATAGGTGTAAGAAATGGAAAATGGAGATACAGTTTTACCTCTGTCTTTCTACATGCTTCGTATGGACACGATTTCCACTGATAGTCGATCCAGAAGAAATATGTACCTGCACCGTGTCGAGTCAGGTATGTACCTGCACCGTGTCGAGTCAGGTATGTACCTGCACCGTGTCGAGTCAGGTATGGACCTGCACCGTGTCGAGTCAGGTATGTACCTGCACCGTGTCGAGTCAGGTATGGTCCGACACTCTAGAAGAGTGCTCTACCTATTGAGCTACCGGCCCTGCTCCGTACATGCATCATGTAGCCATGAAGCCAATTACATAAAACACCCGTCAGGCATGCTCGAAATGAGGCCGAGGACCTAATAAAGGTCCCTCTACCCACTTGAAACAACATTCATTTCTATACATGTATAGAATGTATATAGGTATATTTATTAGGGTCGGGATATAAAGATACGGTTTTTTCTCACTGGTTTAAGAAAATTGAGATAGCACCAAACAGAGCGAGGAAGTATTTGATGTTTTTATGGTCCAATTTATTGGCTATTAGATCACGACTAAGAAATGAAATTTAAAAGTTAAAAGTTAAAGTCAATTTTTCTTATAAAATTGAAATTCACTGTTGATCCAGTGTAACTTTCCGTTCGGGATCGGATATATAAACTTCCAAGTCTGAAAATAACTTTCAAACATATTCCCATTTGTTAACAAAATTCACAAGCTCTGAGTCATCAATGATCATAAAAATACAAACTTTTTCAATACCAAAGCTTTAGCCAATTGATACAGCTTGTTTAATTGGTATAATCGATTTCCAAACCTCAATGTCGGAAACTTCATGTTTGTAAATTTACTAATATAGTTCACACACTCCAACAAATGCTAAAATGATTCGAAAAAATTAATTAATTTTTTGGGCCTGGGAAAAATTAAACCACCGTGTAAACTATAATTATCGACAAACTAATACATTAAAAATACGAAACTTAAATTCAAAAAAAAGTTGCATAAAAAACCTAGCTAAACGAAACATAGAAATAGAAATTATTAACTATAAACCTACTGCCTTGGGGCTCAGTGTACTTTTAAACACTCTATCTGTGTTCTATCGAAGCCAATAAAATCCGTCTTACTTCTAGCTCTAGGTATGTTCAACTTCAATCTTGTTGACTGAACGAAGTCGAATATGTGTGCAACATTTGTTAAATTATGGCAATATTAAATTATGAAACTGATTAAACTTGGAATGAGATTTGGAGCCGTTCACATTTCTTTCGCAGTCAGATAAATGGCAGGTTTTTTCAAGTGATAATCCTCTGAGAAATCGTTGAATCTCTTTTGACATAGAAATGAAAAATATTTTTTGATATAAGAATCTCAGAAAATTGTCCGTCTTTGACCGACAAATTTTTGAAATTCCAAATTTTTAATCAATAATTAATATATCAAATCAGTGATGACGTAACCAACGAGGTTGGATCATGATTACGCTGGATGTGGGTTGCGAGAGGAGAGGAAGTTTCCAAATTTTGCGTACCTAATGTGTGAACGACCCCTTATAAAAATTACAACTCATGGTCCCCTGCATGGATATTGCCTGGTTTCGCTACAAGTCAATCCGCCGGAGTAAGACTAAGAAAAACCGCCCTTGACTTCAAGACGGCACAACATTTCTGTTATGGTTGATGATACACAATCTTATCAGATTGTCGAAGGACAGATTGACATTGGGGTCCTCGATCGCTTGTTGCATCGCATGCTTACTTAACAACGTACTGGACCCAGTGTAGATACCTGAGGTTAAAAAAGGTGAACGGTTTTCATGGCAAAGTGAATAAAAATGTGTTCGCATTTTATTTTAGCAACTTTAAATTTTTAGCTGCGTTTTTTATTGCAACGTTTTCGAACTTTTATCAAATTCGTACTTTTACCTTAAAACAATGAGTTTTAAAGATGAAGTAATTAGCAGGTTTTTGGGACAAATGTTTATATAAAGGGTCGGTCACTCGATCGTTCTACTTTAGTTCTAATTTAGTTATACTTTAGTCCTACTTAAGTTCTACTTTAGTTTTACTTTAGACTTAGTTCTACTTTAGTTTCACTTTCGTTCTATTTCAGTTCTACTTTAATTTTACTTTAGTTCTACTTTAATTTTACTTAAGTTCTACTATAGTTCTACTTTATTTTATCTTAAAAGGGTCCCATTTTACCATTTGTTTGCAATAGCCGCGGTCTAGTTATTGACTACTATAAGCACAACACTAATTGACCCTTTTAGTTTAAGGAAAAAACATATGGTAATGCAACATTCATGAAAATAAAGTGTTGGGCAGGGTTTTACTTTTCTAAGGCTAAGTACTGAAATTTTATCGCGTGTCTTTGCTACAATAATAGCCAAGTAATATAACGTAAAAGTATTTAACAAGATATCCTTATCCTGATATCTACTCAGTTCAATTTTTGTTGTCATATGCCGATTTTTTGTCGAGAAAAATTAATCGCACGTCACGTTTAAGGAACTTAAACTTTGAAACGATCCAAAATCTATCAAAAATTTTTTTGAAAAAGCTTTCTACAACATCATGATCTGACGTAAAATTAAATATACTTCCTGATCGCTAACCGAAGTTAATCGACTCACCGATTATATACAGGTACCATTTTAACTACAATTAAGAACCTACCGAGGGAATTTAGCACGGTTAATCCAAGGTTTGGAAGTGCGGTTCGGAGCAATTTCCAATAGCTGAGCGAGTCTATATTCAGTTTTGTTGAGGAACTGGGAAAGAAAGATTTACAGCAACTATTATATAAGCTGTCTGGATCAATGATTGGAGTTGAAATCAACTTGTATTACATTTACCCAGTAAGTTTATTGAATTATTTGCACCATCCTGAAAATTGAATCCAACAAAATATATATCTCACTTTTCATGGAGCATTAAGACTACTCAGTACAAAGCAAAAGATGGTATTCCAACTTGTTGTCATCTATTTTTAATTTCTCCGCTGCCACTATACTTACATAAACTTGAAGTAAGCATCTATCTCCTGCCCCAAAATGTCTCTCCTTTCCAAGGTCCAGTCCCCCTGACTGAATATCCGAAGTATCGGCTCGAAGTGCTCGATCGTTTTGGGAATTGGGCTGGTGTCTTCAATTGGTACTGGACTGATGGGAGGTCAGGTTTGATCATTTTTTGACTATTTGTGACAATATTCGTTTAGAGAGCACACTGTATTGGTGCAGTTTTTATTCGAATATACTAATATATATTTTTTAAACATTTTACTCCCTCAATTCTAACAGAGCGCAAGAGTTTCAATCATTGGAAGTTAAACGATTTTGTATTTTAAATTCACACACTTACTTGAATACGCTAAACCGGTCGAAGAAGCTATTTTGTCCGAGAATATTGGTGTGAAAAGAACCAGCTATCAGAGCTGTAAGGCGTCCTCTGAACTCCACACAAAACTCCATCAGCTCCTTCGATCTTGGTTCGAACTGACGAGACTCTGTCGGCTCTGAACAATGTCTCTTGGTAGAAGTTGGAGTTCCTGGGCTCGCGAAACACTTTGGAACCTCACTGTTAGGACTGGTATTTTGACAAGAGCTAGAGTGACTGGAGGAGAGAATCGCTGAGTTGAAAGAAGGGGTTGAGGCGGGGACTTCTGGACCTTCTGTTCGAGAATCAGGAGGAGAGAGGAAGGGGGAGGAGGAGGAGGTGGAGGAGGAGGTGAAAGTTGTGGAGGAGGAAGGTAGGAGGTGCGAAGACAGGAATGTTGGAAGGGCCGAGTAAGCAGGAGGGGGCAAGTTGAGATTAGGAGAGAAGTGACCGCCAATGTCCAAACTTGTAGTTGATGTCGGGAGAAGAGGGAGTGGTCTAATCGGCTGCTTTATCTGGAATCCGTGAGTCTGTTTAAAAGAGGTTGTATTGCTACTGTGAGGTACGGTGTTGCCTTGAAGGCTAAAACAGGACGTTAGTCTTGGAAGGAAGATACTTGAGGAGATTGGGACACTACTAGTCGAGAGGGAAGTTGTTGGAGCTGGCGTGGAAGGGAACCCCTTGTTCTCCCCTAAAGGACGGGACGCTGCTCCCATGTCTCTGTTTGACCCGCAGCTGTTACTGGAGATTGCATCGTTCAAGGCACTGGAGGTATTAGTGATAAGGTTCAAGAGATTTGAAACTCCTCCTGCAGAGTCAGAACCTGGAGAATTCTTTATCTTAAAAGCGCTTTGTGGTTGTAGGTTGGAGCTAGGTCCTGTTGTTGGGATTTGTAGGAGGGGGCTAGTGGGACTTTTGGAGCTGACAGAGCTGGTCGATGGGCAAGAAGAAAGAACGTTGGTTTTGAGGAGCGGAGATTTCGACATCAGCAAGTTGTCGCTCTTTCCTGAAATAGAATTCAGGGAATCAGCTTAAGATTGACTGTTTCGACAACCTTGAAAAACAAGAATAGCGCTGATTTTAAGGTATAGCTCATCAAGAATTTGGAAGGAAGGATTCTGGAAGTGAAGCAAAGATTAAAGCCACAATTGACGTTTAGTTTTACCAAATTTACGTTTACCAAATCCCAAATCATCATCTGAAAGAGAAAATACCTTGGGTTTGAAGGCTAGAGATCGGGTTGGGAATGTTTTGCTGCACAGAGGGTTCCATACAGCTAACTTCTATAAGAGTCCTTGTCATAATTTCGTTTATCTGGGAGGCGAAGCAAGTAGAAGTAGAAGTTTCAGCAAAAGCCGCTTTTAAAAGCAGGGGTGAGCAAATATAAAATGAATTCATCAGAAGCGAATTCAAAATATGTTGTCAGAAAAGAACCTGTAATAATACAAAATGACTCAACTCTAGGACTTTACAGAAAGTCTAAGATCCAGCTCTCTAGTCTCTACTCACCTTGTCAGTAAGAAGTCCGTGTTTGAGAGCTCTCACTATCACACATACCGGGGACAGAAATTTCACTAGTCTCCTAAGTGAAAACGGATTAAGATCTCCAAACAATTACCCCGCAAGAATGTTAAAAAAAGATAATTGAGAGTAAAATGTTTTGCATCATAAATCAGGCCTAGAATTTACTATGTGTAAAGCTGCTAAATAATTAAGTAGATATTAGCCTGAAATAAGCCTGAAATCCTAAGGTAAGAATAATTTCTTTAACTCACTGAAGATCAAAATGAATTTGGTCTAGGTTTTCCAGAGTTGATTTAAGCACCAGAAACTCAGGAGAGTCTTTGAACTTCTCACAAAAACTTCGAATGTGCTTCCAGATTGTCAAAAGTAACTGAATATTAAAACTGGTTAAGTATAAAGTAAGCAATTATTGAATCATACCTTTTCAATATTCTTATTTGGGAGAATTTGGAGGCATCAGACTTAGGAGATCTTAAAAAATGGGAGGTCTTAATCAATGTTTCAAGGGCATTGGGGTGTTTTTCCTCCTTCTTCTGCATTGGTCACAAAGATCAATTGATTTTTGCCTATATTTGATATTATATATTTTCCCATAATTTACTTAGATTAAAGTTGCTTATTTGGGTGCAATACAGTTAAAATTAAATGTTTACCTCCGCGGCTGTCGCCCAGGACAATATATCTTTAGGTTTAACTTTTGGGGGAAGAATCGCCTTAGAAAGTGTCTCCCCCTCCGCCGACCACATTTGTAAATACTTCCTGAGATTATTCTATTGAATACAGAACGTCAAAGAAAACTGGAAAAAATTGACGGACTTGAGGTCGAGATGGATCATTTGACAAAGTTTGCACTAATTGTCTCACTAACAGTCATAAGAAAAAAAGTAACGAGAATAATTGTATATAATTATATAACCGGTGAAGCCTGCTAAAACATTGCTACAAAACTGTACCGAGTAACAGTAGGCTGACTTGAAAGCAGTTCTGTCAGTTGAAACACAAAGTTGTAGGTATTGGGTAGGTTTGTTGTTAGTGTCGTTATACAAGCTGAAGATATCTGAGGGAAATATCTTTTTTTGAATTTTGAATCGTAGTTGCTTCTTTAAAACAGGATTTAGTAAGTTCTTTAATTTTATTTTTTAAATTTGACCCTTACAAATTATCTAAAACTATTGCCCATAAATTTGATACTGTCGGCAGAGAAATGACATATTTTTCTATCATTGAACAATTTTTGTCAACTTGACAAGATGTTTCGCCAAAACAAATTTTGCAAAATATACCTGAGAAGCAAGACAGAGCAGCACGACAATATGAGGGTTCATACACTTGAGAGTTTCTGCCAAGGTTCCAATGTCCTCCAGCGAGGTGACGCTCACTGTGGAGACTGTCGACCAGGGTATATTAAGTTTCTGCAGAGGTGTGTGATTTTAATATCCTTGATTCACGAATGATTTGAAATTGATTATTCGCTTACGTTAAACTATAAATTAAGTAATCGTAAATTGATTGACTTGTTTTTGTTCGAGGCCACTTACTAAATCAAAGGTAGTAAGCCACTTAAAAGGCCTCAGATATTAAGTGCTTATTAAAAACATAAGTGATTGGTGAAATAATTTAGGCAACAATTTAAAATTTTCAAATTTGCCCCTAAAAACAAATTTGTTTATCTACCTGAAGCAAAAAGGAGGTGTAGGCAGCTAACACTTTACTGTCACAAACCGGAAGTGGACTGATGTCTAGCAAAAGTTCTTTGTGTTTTTCGTCCCTGATATCGTAAAACTGAAAATATGTGTTAAAAATTTTCCTCTTCAAGTAACATCGCGCAAATTGTTAACGAAAAGACAAAAAGTAGTACTAGCCTACATTGCTTCATGGTACAGGACACTAAATGGCATAAGACAAAAAGCAAAACAAATTATGATGATACAGAGATTTAAAAGCGTCAGTTTTATTCTAACTTACCTTAGCATAAAGCGCGACACCAGGTATGTTGTTGATCTCGATAGAATTGTCTATGTATAGGTTAAGTCGACGTCCCTTCAGCAATGAGGCCAGATCTTCTGTTAAGTATTTGTTGAACACGATCTGAAAAACAGATTAGATCTAGATCGAATGATGGTATTAGACTTCACACAAAAAACACACAACATTGCGTTAGAAATCTATAACATGATTGTGACAATTCATTTAGACTTGAACCTCGATCATCTAAGAATAAGAAATGGTTCTGGAAATTGTCGTTACATGATGGCTTTGCCATTTAGTCGGTCTTTGTGAGGTATCAGAGTTTAAAACCATCGGCAGTAACCTTACCGGTAAATAAGTCTCCATGACATTTTTCATGTCCCAAACCTCCTGGAAGATGCCCCCTTTTTGACCCTTGTTCAGACTGAGAATGGCTGGAACGGAGCTAGGCTGGGTTACCCCAGCTATGGCAAGTGCCCGGACTAGTTCTTGTGCGCAGAGGTTCTGTTGTTCCAGCTTCAGCTGGGAAATAATTCAGTGAAATTTAATATCTTTGAAGTTAAATCATTTGATAAGATCGATAGGAGAAGGAAAATAATAATAATCGATCAAGCATTATAACGAGAAACCAATCAACTCACATTGAATGAATTTTTAAGAATGCATCTTTAGTTCAGTTCTTACATCCCCAAAACCAACCTGAAGATTGGGAAGAAAGCTGAGATCAGTTGCCATTTTTCCAGCTGCTCTTTTCTTCATCTCATTGTGTCGAGCTGAGATCAGATGTTCGGAAATCCGACTTCCCTTAGGCTTGACAAAGGTATCACAAAACTTACAAACCAGGGCAGATTCTGGAACCTTGATGGAACTGTCGCCGAGACCGACTAGATCCTTCCAAATAACTTTAACCTGGAAGGAATAATGAGTGTTAGACTAAGAACATTTTTGTTGTGGATGAATCTTATTCGCGGAGGTATGGATATATCAAACTGTATAACAAAGGTTGAAAAGCTCAAAGGAGCATCGTCAAAATATGGTCAGTGCGTGTCACTGTCAAACTCAACTATTAAAACAATTATTTCCACTTTGTTCGTTTTCTTATAGCCATATCCCTAAGCAAATACGTATCATCTAAACTTTTTTACTAAAGCCTTTATTGTTAAGATCGGTCTTGATTGTGTTAAACAAGTTTATCTGGTGTCTTCCTAGTCTTGGCTTAGATTGACAGCCGGAATAAGTTAGTGCTACTATACTGCTGGGCTGTTTTTTGGCAAGCGCAACACATATCCGAGCGTTGTCATTGTAAAGGTTCTTGTCTGACATGACATGTGGCCATCTGACGTTGAGTATTGACCCAAGGTGATCATGTTTATGACAAATGTTGAGTTTGTCTAGAATGTGTAGGAAAAAGAATGTGGAGGTCTATCCATACATGATAACAGAAACAACTTGAGTCTTGAGCTACATTTCCAAAACTATTCTATGCAAAATGTCTATTTGTACCGCAAAGGAGCGACCCGAGGAGCTTTGTGCAACTCCAAGGTTTACCACCGGATATGTTCATGGATTACAAAATATCGAGAAATAAATTCATTAGATTTTGAAACTTTCCAACTCATTCCTAAGAAAATCGACGACGTTCAATGCGTATGAAAATTCGCGACTTAGCATTATTATGGCGTATACCAACATTAAGAAACTAGTAATAATTAACGAAGGCCTTTTATGGCCATGGCTTTATCAAAAATTTGTTAAATAAATCTGTTAAAGGGTAATTCCAGAGTGACCTAAAAATCTTTGATTGACAAATGAGATTTCAATATCAAAAAATTGAAATAAAAAAGGTTATCATTGTGCCTGACCTCAAACTCTTCCTCATGTTCTTTTGCATAATCTTCCGGCAATTTCTTCTTTCTTCCCATTGTTTCCGATTGTTTATAGTCACCTACAATCAGTAAATCACTTTATTTTAAAGTAAATAAATCAGAATAGTAAATGAATATTCAGTTTTGCGCTCGATACATAATAAATATTTATACATTGAAATCGATTGAATCCCAAAATTATATAAATAATTGCAAAATTGACTTGATATATCACTTCTCGACAAATCTAAAACAAAAAGGAACCGTCAAAAGCACAAAATTCGGCTATAAACTTCAACAAATGCAATGCAAAGATAAACAGGGGAATCACACAAAAAATTTCAAAGTAGGAGGATTAAAATAAGTGGGCAAAATCGTGTGTGGGCAGAATCATCGCGATCGGCTAAAATTAATTTGACACAGCTCACGCCATACAATAAGTATTAATTCTGACATATGACAGTATGGCAGCTTACATATGATTTCATACACGCTTATAGTCATATAACATCCATTCTAGACACAACACTATATAAGCTCAGAAAAGATAAATACGCCGAGTCACTGAGAAAAGATACAGATCATCTCATCATGGGAATAAATACCAGACGGTGAAATAAAACTCCTTACTCCACGCTCTCTCGCTGGAATGGGACCAAGAGACGGAATTCCGTACGGTGAACTTGAAGCGACGATAAATTTGCCGGGGCCAAAAATGATATCAAAGTGTCTCCACCAAGTTATCCCTGCTCAAAACAACGTTTCGTTTTACGAGTCGAGACTTTCTCTGTTTATTTGGAACGCGAATATTAGTGGAAGTGTGGGCGGACGGTGGTTTAGCTCACGGTGAAATCGCAGCTTGAGTAGCTCAGAAATCGCTTGTAAAACGAATATATGCGCAGTGCGGCAACTAAATGACGGAATTTCTCCGTTCATATCTGTACACTTCCCTCCTCTTATATAAGAGGGCAACAAGAGAATTCTGTGGAAGCTCCGACTTGCCAATGGGAATTGAGAAAAGCAGGAGACACGCGTGACTCTATATCGCCATTGGTCACCGTTAGTACCAATTGGTTTTAGCGGCATTCCAATTACTGCATTGGATCTGATACTCATGGACAAGGGCCAAGGCAATAAGAATTTATTGAGGACAATTAGGAAGCAAAGAAAAATATTTGATAACCCGGAATCGAAATTGCTTCCATCTTGGTAGTTCAACAGTTTCGCAGATGAAATTTATGATTTTAATTAGCAACGGCAACTGCTTTTTCTGCTAGTGCTACTACTTTTTAAGTTATTTCTTAGTCCTACGCCAACGTGGGGACGAGGGCGAGGATTTTAGAACTATAACGGTTCGCCAGAATGCTAAGAAAAGCGTACGGAGGAGCATCCTTCTCAGAATGAAAAAACTAAAAAAGTGTACCTTCAACGGTGCCAACATAAATAATTTGATAAAACAAAGATGATTTTGGATTTTTGATGTTCAGATCGGTGCCCTATAAATTACACGTTTTTAACCGGAAGTTCGAAGTGTGCCCACTCGTTTTTATAACACACGGCACGCGTTTTCTGGTAATTATCCGAGACAACAGACGGAATATTGAGGCACATCTGAATTCTGAATGTACAATAACAGTTCAAATACGGGTAGCTGAGGAAACTTCCGTACTGTTCCGGGTACCACCAAATTTTTGTCATGCAGCTGTGCATACTGCTACACTATAAGATGATGTAGGACTAGGATCATTTCATTTTGTTATTTCACAAGTAGAGTTAGTGGAGTCTGGACCCAAAGTAGTAATTAACAAAAAATAAAGTTTGTTTCTTAGAAGGGTATGTGGAGAAGGAGCAGGAAAGGTAGGAGTTGTCGCGGTGATACCCGACTCTCGCAGCTCAAAGACAGATTAAATCTCGTCAAGGGTAGGAGCAGGAGCAGGAGGTGACGTAGAGCTAAGTAGGAGAAATATCTAGGAGTAGCAGTAAGAGGAGCTAAGTGGGAGGCTAGGAGCTGGCTAGGAGTAGGAGTACGTGGAGCTAAGTGGGAGGAGCTGACTAGGAGTAGAAGTAAGAGGAGCTAAGTGGGAGGAGCTGACTAGAAGAAGGAGTAAGAGGAGCTAGGTGGGAGGAGTTTACTAGGAGTAGAAGTAGGAGGAGCTAAGCAGGATGAGCTAACTGGGGTAGAAGTAGGAGGAGGTTAGTGGAAGGGGCTAACTAGGAGTAAAAGTAGGAGGAGGTTAATTGGAGGAGCCCATTAGGAGGTGGAGTAAGAGGAGCTTAGTGGGAGGAGTTTATTAGGAGTAGGAGTAGGATGAGCTAAGTGGGAGGAGCTGACTAGGAGTAGGAGTAGAAGGAGTTGGCTAGGAGTAGAAGTAGGAGGAGCTAAGTGGGAGGAGCTGACTAGAAGTAGGAGTATGGGGAGCTAAGTGGGAGAAGCTGACTAGGAGTAGAAGTAAGAGGAGCTAAGTAGGAGGAGCTGGCTAGGAGTAGAAGTAGGAGGAGCTAAGTGGGAGGAGCTGACTAGAAGTAGAAGTAGGAGGAGCTAAGTGGGAGGAGCTGACTAGAAGTAGAAGTAAGAGGAGCTAAGTGGGAGGAGCTGACTAGAAGAAGGAGTAGGGGGAGCTAGGTGGGAGGAAATGACTAGAAGTATGAGAAGAGGGAGCTAAGTGGGAGGAGCTGACTAGAAGTAGGAGTAGGGGAGCTAGGTGGGAGGATCTGACTAGGAGTAGGAGTAAGAGGAGCTAGGTGGGAGGAGTTTCCTAGGAGTAGAAGTAGGAGGATCTAAGCAGGATGAGCTAACTGGGGTAGAAGTAGGAGGAGCTAAGTGGGAGGAGCTGACTAGGAGTAGAAGTAGGAGGAGCTAAGTGGGAGGAGCTGACTAGGAGTAGCAGTAGGAGGAGCTAAGTGGGAGGAGCTGTCTAGGAGTAGC
>JH154152.1:81296-94600 GCA_000226015.1 Mnemiopsis leidyi | reverse complement strand
GCTAAGTGGGAGGAGCTGACTAGGAGTAGGAGTAGGATAAGCTAAGTATGAGGAGCTGACTAAGAATAGAATAGGGGGAGCTAAGTGGGAGGAGCTGACTAAGAGTAGGAGTAGGATAAGCTAAGTATGAGGAGCCGACTAGGAATAGAAGTAGGACGAGCTAAGTATGAGGAGCTGACTAGAAGTAAGAGTAGGGGGGAGCTAGGTGGGAGGAGCTGACTAGGAGTAGGAGTAAGAGGAGCTAAGTGGGAGGAGCTGAACTAAAAGTAGGAGTAGGATAAGCTAAGTATGAGGAGCTGACTAGGAGTCGTAGTAAGAGGAGCTAAGTGGGAGGAGCTGATCAGGAGTAGGAGTAAGAGGAGATAAGATTAAGTGGGAGGAGCTGACTATGAGTAGGAGTAAGAGGAGCTAAGTGGGAGAAGTTTACTTGGAGTAGGAGTAGGATAAGCTAAGTATGAGGAGCTGACTAGGAGTAGTAGTAAGAGGAGCTAAGTGGGAGGAAATATCTAGGAGTAGAAGTAGGAGGAGCTAAGTGGGAGGAGTTTACTAACTCTAGGGGAAGGAGTAGCAGGCAATTCCACTTCAAGGGCAGAGCGGAGGAAGGAAGAGAAGAGAAAATAGCTGACATTTATTTGGATTTATTTGTCATTTATTGTTAATGAATAGGCTTAACTCAAGTGCGTTAAGAGTCAAATATGTTTATGTTTGATTTTGAATGAATTCACTTTTGATATTGAGTTATTAAACCGAAGTAGAACTTTTACTTGTATTAGGTAAATTGCGACTCAAGATAGCAAATTAAGCTACTGCAATAGTCTGTAGACGTGGTATGTATGTATGGACTTGTTCTCAGAGGGTCTGTATTTTCAGTTTCCATGATTCCCCCTCTAGTCTCACTCCCCTTAAGTTTATTTTTACATACGGCCCAGTGGCACACCGCCCACTCAAGAAAATGACCCTTTGTTGTACTCGCATAAAAGTTACTTCAACTTTTAAGATGTTCTGGTAGAAAAATTATGAAAAATTTTCCTCCCAAAAACACAACAATCGCGGCATACTCCTAGTATGTGCAAATGTGAGTAGTATTACTATTATAGTATCAGTAGTTCAGAGGACAATCACCGGAAGGCGACTTAGCTTAAGCAGGAAGAAGATGGAAAGGATAACAGAGCCAAGGAACCTTTGTCAATCCTATTATTGATACCAATATCTGAACCTCAGTCAATAATAAAGATAACAATTTGAATAATTGAATTCTGACTAAAGATATATAACTGATGGTGATTGGCAAAGACTAAACCAAACTTTCCAGAGAAAGTAGCAACCAATCACGTTCTATTACAAACACAGCCCTAACAATTGATTTAATTAGGAGGGTCTGCTCAAAGTTTCGTTTCTTCCTTGATCAGGTCAGGTACAAAAATACTGCACGTGTTTTCTAATTCTTGAACGGATTTTATCAAAATTACCTATAATTCTCCTATTGTTAAAGCAAAGCTTAAAGTCAAAGCCCAAGTCTGAGACTAGTATAAATACAGTATTTTCTATTGTAAGGCAACATGTAGCCTATGACATGACTAAAGTTTTCTGCATTTTCACTTTCAGTTCAAATTATAATATCTCGCGGGGAGAATGAGTGGTGGAAATTCAAAATGTCAATGCTCTGACTCAAGATTCTTGAATAACTGATATCGTATAAGACATTTATATTTAATTCGAAATTACGTCTTCGCCTGACTTTTGATACCTCTGCATGCCGCATGGAGGCAAGAGATTTAAATGGCAACTTTAGCTTTTCAATATTTGCAATACCGCGAAACATATCACCATAACACGAGTGTTGCCTTTGCAGTCATTAGAAGCCAAACACTCAATAAACATGAGCTTTTCCTGTTTTAATTTTAATCCCTATCCCAATATAGAACTTTTAAATCAACTCATCACTTATCGTTTGTGACTGACGATATGGACACTATAGATAGAATCGAGGCAGATTTCTGTACGGATAAGGTCGGAATAATGTGACAAGTGAAGTAAAATTCGATTTTTCACATTTTAAAACTGTTATAAAATTTCTGTGTGATATACAAATAATTTACAATTATAACAAAAGCTTCTGTAATCTGTTCGTGTTATTGGAGAAATTTTTAATTTCTTTTTAATTAAGAGAAAATCCATAAGATGTAATACAAAATTGCTTCACTAGAGAAAACACTGTTCATTTAACCGATCTGACCGACCCCTTTTCATAATTCAAGAACTCTATTCACTAAAAAGTATCACGCGAGTCATAAAAATGCATCTAAAGAGCCTCTTCATATTCTCGATTAGGTGAGAGAAGAAAGGTTGGGATGCTGATGTAGAGATGTTGTTGGAACTTCAGGAAGATGTACATTGTACACATGTTGGTTCAAATGGTGGTCTAAGCCATGTTTCGTCCAGCGTAGTGAGGGAGATGATATTTGTTGTAGGATAAATAGGAGAACAACCTGAAATCATGGAGCTCGTAAATTTGAGTTGGGTATTTAGGTTCTCCAAATCAGTAAGATGTTAAAAGTTATTTCATGGCCCAAGTATCAATCGATAAATATCTCAAAATAGCGTGATAAAAGTTTAAAAATACCTGTTCTCGATGGACTGTTTAGCGAGACTAGCGTTATACTCCTCAAACAGTGCAATTTTCGTTTTCTCCTCGATAGCCAGATCCTCGTCCACCAACTGGCAAACTTTCTCGCTGAGAGACTCCTCTCCCGGCTGATTGGGCTGACTCATCAGTTCCTTGATCTCTTCACGCAACTCCGCAAACCGATCGTGGTATAGGATCAAACTCCAGGGTTCTCTGGGAGGGCGTTTTAATGTTTCCTTGATCCTAGCGGTTTTCATTAGAATTTAGGTTTACTTGAATTCAGAAACATCTCTCAATCATAAATTGTTTTACTAATAGTTTTAGATTGAAGATATTAGATGGTGCAATTACTGAACAACCCTGGAATTTAAATTCTGGTACTTTGACCCTGTAAATTGTAATCCTGTAAATTTCTTAATCCTATTCTTGGATCGAAGTTCACTATAAACAGCATCTCTACCTAAAGTACTCGAAGAAGTTCGATATTAGACCACCGTCAAATCTCTCCTCGAGAGAGTTCATGTACTGTTGATGTACTCCATACAGTTGACAAATATTGCCGAGCTCTATTTCCTTCTTGGATAGACACGTGATAGTCTCCACTGTATGGTACTGGTTCAGGTGTAGTCTGGGAATGTTCATTTCTAGTGTGAATACTGCATAACATACATTATGCAAGTTAATATATATAATATATCAGGGGGTGGCAACCACCCCAGAAAAAACAATTACCCCGACTTGAAACTTTTTGGCCCTGGAGACTATTCTCAATCGATTTCTCGTCCAATTTTAGCCCGGGTTGGAGCCCAAACGGTAAGAAAAAGAGACTGAACAATTTCAGTTAACTTTAAGGTACATTTCATAACGTTCTGTGGCTTATTAGCGATGTTAAAATTCGCTCCGACCCCTCTAAGGGCCTCTTAAAAAGGCCCAAAAAGTCTCCAAATCAGGGGACGAGTTTGAGTCCAAACGGAAAAAGATAGAGTCATGAACATTTCAGGTATTACAAATTTCATCGGGTTCTATGACTTAGGCTATGTAAAAAGTTTATCTGAAGATCTTTGGGGGCATTTAAAGGCCTTTAAGGCTCAAAAAATGAAAACTTTTACCTGAAAGAAAATTCAGACTAGTAATTTGACGTAAAATTTGAAGAGGAATCCAAATTTGATAGTTTCGGACCCAAAAAATGATCACCTGATCCTTTAAGTGACCCCTTATAAAGCCCTTAAATGGTAATTTTCAACTTTGAGTAAGATGAAAGGTTAGACCGACATTATGACGTAAAATTTAACGGCGAATCCGATGGTGGCAGTCCCGAAACTCAAAAATCTTATTAAGACCACCTTTATGGCCCTAATTGACCCCCTATATCCCAAAAATGAGAATATTCAACTTTGAGGTAGAAGAAAAGTTAGCCTAGCAATTTCACGTAAAATTTGATGAGTAATCCGAATTCAAAGTGCGAAGCCGAAAAAATATCACGTGACCCCTTATTCTTGAGCTAGAAGAAAAGTTAGACGAGCATTTAGACGTGAAATGACAAGGAATCTGAAAACCACGCGTCTTTTCTGGCTGGAGAATGGAGGCACGCTTTGCGTTTTCCGACTGATAATATAAATAAGACGAATATATAAAATATGAAAAATAAATTGCGTAGTAGAAATTTTTTGATGGGAAGGAAATTAGAAATATAGATGGGAAAATTTCTTGACAGAAGGTAGGAGAGGAATATAAAACATGAGGCTCAACATAAACACCTAACACCAAGAATCCAGGTACCTACCTAAAGTAGCCGACATCCTTGTCCCCAGTAACTAGTTCCCGACCGTAGTTAGGGTCCATCATTGCTGTTTGGAGGTCGACAAGTGGTTGGGGCTTGCTTACATCCAGATAATGATATCCTCCTGTAAAACACAGGTAGCATCTAGAGTGAGACGTGCAACAGTTGCAGTCAGAGTGACACGTGTTTTAGTCAGAGTGACAAGTGTTTGAGTCAGAGTGACAAGTGTTTTAGTCAGAGTGACACGTGTTTTAATCAGAGTGACACATGTTTTAGTCAGAGTGACACGTGTTTTAGTCAGAGTTACAAGTGTTTTTAGTCAGAGTGACACGTGTTTTAGTGTTTTAGTCAGAGTGACACGTGTTTTAGTCAGAGTTACACGCGTTTTAGTCAGAGTGAAACGTGTTTTAGTCAGAGTTACACGCGTTTTAGTCATGGTGACAAGTGTAACAGTCAGAGTTACACGTGTTTTAGTCGGGGTGGCACGTGTTCAGTCAGTTTATGACGAACCTGGAAGTTTAGCGTACACTTGTTTCGGACGAACGTATTTAGGAAGTTCGTACTTCTCCACTTCTTCAACCGGAGGGAATGAGGGGTCGAATATCGGCAGTATCACGCTCGCTAACCGCTCTCCTGAAGAAATGATGTAACGGTAATACCATGCTAATACCAGTGGTTACAGATTACCGCGTTTTCTACGACTCCCTAACAACTTGGCCCCAGAGGTATACCAAGTAAGCCAATCAACAGCTGATCGGTTTGAAATGTATAGTATCATACAATCAACCAAGACCACAAATAACTTTGCCCTTAAAGCGCGTTGCATCATGTTTCAAGCTGGAGGAACTCCGTATTCCACATTATTCTGTAAAAATAGTTCCAGAATACCAGGGAATAAGCCGAAGTAAGGCTCGCCTCACTTTACACAGCTACTGACCGAATATAAATGTTCTCGAATTAATCTACTACTGCAAGTATGCATCATGAGCTGCTTGGCCAATGTTACCATGGAGACCATGGCCACTGTTCACATTAGCTCTACCCGTGTGAACTTTCCAAACGTTTCAATAGGGATTTCTTGGAAAAATCGAAAACCACATCCTGGTACAAGAATAGAATTCCGATTCGTCCAAAAATAGTATATTTTCGTGTATTCCAATAAGAGACAGGCCCGCTAGACGAAAAGTGCGGTCTCAGTGCACACCTATTTCCTTGGAGCAGTAGATGTCGTGTGTAAACTCATCACAGTAGAACGCTCTCTTGTACTTGGTAAGAGGACCAGCGGCGTATATCACAGGGTCGTTGGTGTGACATTCCGTGTCGATAACGAGCCTTCCGTCGAACACCAGACAGCTGTTGTTGATACCTGCAACGAGAGGGAGGGTGATGCTTGGTTTTGTGTTCCCTTCATGCAGAGATGTGAATACATTTGCTGAATCAACTTTTATAGTGAGTCAACACTCAATGGGAAGCAAAAAAAGCATGGTAAAAAAGTAGTTATTATAGAATAGAATTACTTTTTTGGAAATGAAGAATTTAAATAAAATGAAACCGAGAAATCAGAGAGAGGTTGACTGAGAAACTAAGAAATAGCCAACCTCCAAAAGTGTCGGAGTCGATGACTTTGTCCTGGAGAGTTACAAGACACCCACATTGAACAGTCTGTACTGGACCCTGTGTCGGCGTCACCTCAATGCCGGTCAGATCTCCGCTTTCTTCACAACTGTATCCAGACAGGACAAAGTCTTTCATTATCTTCACCCCTGAGGATGAGGAAAGTTATACGTTTCTGTAGATATTTTGAGAAGTGAAGATTGCTTCATTTATGTTAGAGACCTTGAACGATCTCTGTCCCTATCTAGCGCTTCTCGCACCGCGGTGTTAAAAAACAATGTGTACATCACGTGATAACGATATTCATAACTCATGCAGGTATTTGACTCATGAGCTGAGTCACGTGATGAATATTGCTCTTGTAGGAAAAAATTCCCCACTAAGCACAACACAAACACGATCTACATCTACTGACCTGCTTCAGTCATAGCTTCCTCCACAATAGCCAGTATTTGAGGATTGTTGAAACAAGAGACAAGGGTTGGAGGTTGCACCGATACTATATCCTTCACACCTCCCTCGAGAAGTGCTTGTATTGTGGTGTAGGCGCTCAGGGAAGTTCCGTACACTATTGCTGGTCCTGGGAAGTGGGGGTTTTGGGAGAGATCTTATTAAATCTTCGATATATTCTTGTGGGGACGTCCATCATATTATTTTACCAACCTGACGCTCTTATTTCAAATTTATTTCCTGAGTGTTCCTACTGTTTTTTTAATCTAATTTTAGTTTTAAAAAGACCCCAATGAACTGTCTTTTACTATAACCAACTAAAAATGATACACGTTTACTTTCCGGTTAGAATATGATAAAATATGTATGCGTGTACAAAAGTACGAGAATGTATCCAAATAGATATATCCAGATATTGGACAAAAAGTGTGAGAGTAGTGATAAATTCTTCACAGACGGTCAGACGACACAAATCTTCCTTTTTCTTCAAGTTGCCAGTCGAATAAATAATAATTTACTAAAGTAAGTAATAGTAGAAAAAAATGAAAGATAGAAAGTTTCAAAGCAGCAATTGTCTCTGATATCAATATAGTGATCCAAGTCAAACAATTCTCCAAACTATTCTCCATCTAGATCCAGTACACACGATGCGATCTGAACTTGCACAATAATATTGCTTGCTTATTGTCTCATCCCGGAGCAGCGGCTAAGTCCGTGCCGGTGTACCAATATTTGATGTACCAGTGAACCGGTTTCTGTTTGAACCGGTCTTTCTACCGGTCCTTCTCTCTACCTCCTAACACGACACATCAAACAACCCCAAGCAAACACACACATCACAGCCCCAAAGATCCAGAGAGCAGCCATGTTGGGCCACCAAAGAGTACCGGGATCAATCCCATATCGGTAGAGCACGTCAGTTCCGTTCTTGAAGAAACACGGCTCGTTATCACATTCCAGCTCCAGCCCTTCAAACTCGTTTATCATGAGCATATCAAACCCGTATCTAATCCAGGAGATGTACTTGACTGGCAGGAAGTAGACGGGAGTAGACTGGTCGTACTGGTACAGACCCCCGAACAGAAAGAAGGGCATGATGATGGGGGCGGTTAAAGCTCCAGCTATCCGGACATCCCCGGTCCAGGCGGACAGAAACCAGCCCAGTCCGGTGGAGGACCAGGAAATACCGATACAGGCTAGCACTGCGATAAAGAAGGCAGGGACAGAGTTTCTTAGTCCTGGGGGGAAAAGGGCGGGTTAAGACTCACTAATAATTGGCCTGATGATTGTCAGGTGACTTATGAAAGAATGTATAACAAAAGCAGGAAAATAGGGAAAATGGATCTCGAACTAGAAAGCATATTGGTTGTTAATGTATCATGAATTATGCTAGACAAATAAAACGAAATTCTCACGATGCAAAACACCTACCAATCATGAAATAGGCGATACCCAGCTGAATTAACGGTAGCCCAACAAGGTAAGGTATCTCCGCTATAATCTTCGAGAGAAAATACGGAACTGTGGTATACATCCCGTTCTGATACTCTCTCTTTACAACCGGCAGTTCCAGTGGGATTGACATGGTCTGGATGAAAACATTTCCGAACGTGAAGTAAACCACGATATTGAAGAGAACCCCACTTTTGTTCTGCGCAACAGTCTGGTCGTTCTTGGTGTCGTAGTAGGCTAGACCACAGAGCAGGCCGACTATGATGGTCTGGACTATCCGGGTTCGCGTGTACGCTGGGTTCCTCACCGTGTTCAGGAAACTTCTCTTGAAGTTCTCCCCAACTTGTCGGAGTGGAGAAGATCTGATCTGATTTGGGTTGGGTTCCTTTCTGTTGAAACCGTCCAGACTTTGTCCGATAGTTTCAAGGACTTTTCTGTAATCGTCAGATCGCTTGTAGAAAGCTATGAGTTTCTGGCAAGTGGCCCGACAAGCCTCCTCGCTCCCCGGTCTGATTGCCAGAGTGAAGATGTAGTGATCAGCAGGGTTATAGTTCGTAGGACAGGGCATCCCTGCACGTGCAAAGTAGTTGAGCGCGGCTTGAGATTCCCCCATGTAGACAATCTCTCCCTCGGAGACGAGACAGACCCGGTCGAACAGGGCGAACAGATCAGAGGTGGGCTGGTGTATAGTACAGAGTATGGTCCGGTTAGCCTTAGCTAGCTTGCCCATCAGGGTCACAATACTCTCCGCCATGAAGCTGTCCAGACCGCTAGTGGGCTCGTCTATAAAGAGCAGGGGAGGGTCCATGAGCAGCTCGGTAGCTACTGATAACCTTTTTCTTTCTCCTCCGGAGATACCTCTTACTAGACCCCCGGGGTATCCAACCAAACTGTTCTGTACTTTGAGGAGTCCCAGTTTGGACAGGACTTTGTAAACTTTCTCCTCCTTCCTAAAGCCAGGTATTGTTCTGTCCATTCTCAGATTAGCGTGGAACATCATGACTTCTCTGACAGTCATGGTGCCGATGAAATAGTCCTCCTGCTGCACGTAGGCGCTAATCATCTTCAGTCCCTCTCCCTCCATCTCCCTCCCGTTAACGTTCACAGCTCCAGTACGAGTCAGTTTAGCTTCGTTCCTGAACGCCAGAGTGTTCAGAAGAGTCGTCTTGCCAGCCCCACTCGCTCCCATTATCGCCATGAACTGCCCAGGTTCTACAATCCCTGACACACCCTTCAAGATACTGACACTCTCCGGCTCCTCAGTCTGACTTCCCCGACAACAGACCTTGGTACTCTCAACTTTGCAGGACACCGACACGTCCACCCAGGACAGGGTTACTTGGGCAAATCTTTCAAACCTCCCATCTTCCTCCAACCTCTCTACTTTGAAGGAGTCGTCCAGGAAGGGCGGCATGTCCAGGGATACCTCCTGGTTGATAACTGCTGGGTGTTCCAGAGAGTTCTCTAGAGAGTTCTCCATCACGACCGGCTCAGTTTCTAGGTGTTCAATCAGGTTCTGTTTGTCTCCTTTATATCCCATCACTTCGTGCAACCTCTAATAAATAATAAAGTTTTTCAGTATATATTTATATCGTATTGGTATAGCCCGAAAATATTCTAAAGAGGTTCTGATAAGATGATGGTTTGATTGAAAATATAGGAAAAAACTGTTTATTTTCAAGTGCAGAAAATCCTACTGTATAACTTGTGTTGAAAAACCGAGGAGGACTGAAAAGTAAATACTTTGCGTTTTACCTTGACTTTGAGAGCCACATTTTCGTGAATTTTTACGGTGGTACAGGGTTTTAAGTTCATGATCTCAATTGCAAAATTTCTCACGACCCCACAAAAAACAACGGTTCTCAACAAATGGGTGCGAAATTAATCGAGGTTTAAAGATCGGTTTTCGAATGTTGGTCGGAAAGTTTCGGTGTCGAGTGACAGGGTGTAGGACTCTGGGTCGGGGGACTCTAGGTCTGGGGACTGTAGGTCGGCGGCTGCAAACCAGGGTGGACTCTAGGTCGGGAGATCCCCACAGGGTGGACTCTAGGTCGGGTGACCTAATTGCAAGCTCCGCTGATTAGATAGCATGCATGTCGCATAGATCGAATTCAAAGTTTATGAAGAAGAAAGTCTGATGGAAACCAAAGATAATCAATAGAATATAATCAAACACACACTGTAACAAAATTATATAAACAAATTCACTACTGAGCAAGCTCGTCAAGAAACTCCTGTTGTCGTAGAGGTGGTAGTTGCCGACGATCCACTTCATAGCAACATCCCTTCTAAGGTTTGCCATCTCTAGAGTATCGGAAGCCGGCATTGAGGAATGAGGAGGGATTTAGAAGTAAGGGTCCTGCCTTGGACGATCTTAATGAGGGTGTCTGTAGGGGGAGGAAGGGATCGTTGAGAGGAGGAAGGAGGGCTGATGGAGGGTGCAGGATGGAGAGGTGAAGGAGGAGGGTCAACGTTGAGGACAGCGTTGGCTGCGACCTGAAGTCCAAAGCATCTTTGGAAAACAATAGACATGTTGATGGATACATCTTTGGTTCTGTTTCAGAATATATGCTGTAGTCTGCATAAGACCTCGTTGCCTACGTGGGACGAGACCCTGGCGAATTAGCATGATGTCGAGCTCGCATGAACTTCTCGTATCACGTATCCCCTCCGATTACAGGAGATTTAAGCATTTCGGCCAACAAGCGGTAAGGGATGGTGTCAACAATAATCCAGCGGATCACATCACAGGCTCCCGACCTAGGGTCCACCCTGTGAGGATCTCCCGACCTAGAGTCCACCCTTGTAACTCATTGTCACAAACTATGAACTTGATATAAGCGACATGCATGCTATCTTATCAGCGTATCTTGCAACAAGGTCTCCCGACCTAGAGTCCACCCTGTGGGGATCTCCCGACCTAGAGTCCACCCTGGTTTGCAGCCGCCGACCTACAGTCCCCCGACCTAGAGTCCCCCGACCCAGAGTCCGGCCCCCTGATCAGTCCCTGATCGAGACCATACTCGGTAACTTGGAAACTTGGTAACTTTGTAACCTGGTCACTAGGTACCTCGCTTTGTTGCAGGATTATGTCACAGTCTTGCGTATGTTACTTTTAATCACAATCTACCTTCAGTTTTCCTGGAATTTTCACCAGTGTACATACTACATTTTAAAGAATCCTGATTAAACGAAAAATGAAATGAAATGAAAATTTGGTAACAGTTATAAACACCTCTAACAGCCGCAGTCCGCTGGGTTTATGTCAGTTCTGAAGCGTAACAGATATGAAAACTATGGTACTACTCATGATCTCCCAGGAGTGTCACGGTGTCGTGGACGTGGAACGTTACTATGACAACTGTTACTACGATGTTTGCGGGTGTGACCTGGGCGGCGACTGCACGTGTCTCTGTGACGTAAGTCTTATAAAACAGTATGAATAAATAATCGTTATAACGGACATCCAGCATGAACATGATCTTTGAAATTTAAATATTTGCGTGGCGGCACAACGCTTAGAAATAAATATCGTAGCCTTTTGGTTTCGCGGACCCTGGAAGTCGGAGAGCACCTAAATATGAATTCTTTGGGTCCACGAAGCAGTTTTGTTTTATGATTAAAACTGCACTTAAAACTGCACTTCTATAGAATTGTCTGTTCAAGTTAAACAGTAAAACAAGTTTTACTCGCGTTACTTCTCAGGCTATTGCAACTTACGCTAAAGAGTGCAGTGACAATGGGGTAATTATTGACTGGAGAGCCACAACACGTGAATGCGGTAGGTGCTAACTAGTTATACAGTTGTAGTCTCTAGCACGCTGCTTTTAGGATGAAACATGTTGGCCTTCAAAACCACGTAGAACGTATGGATGGTGTTCTTGAGGAGACCTCGTATACTGATTTATTATTTTGCGATTATTCATCGCAAGTAAGATGTTATTAAGTTCTTTTTCGATCAGCCCTTATAGAGCTGAATTTCAATCAACTACAAACTCATTTATGAAAAGATTAAAAACAAACAAACAAAAAAAGGTTGACAAAAAAAACAAAAAATCAAAAAAGACAAGAAAAAGCGAAAATGTTCACTTTTATTTTTTTATAGGAAAGTGGATTTTAAAACCAAAAAAGGAAACAAAAATAAACGTTGTCCCCTCCCCAATCGCTAATACTCTAATACCTTAATAAGTTAATGAGTAAATGGCGGTAACTGTTAAGCGTTTAACTGCAATAGTAACTCAATGCGATAGCTAATAGCTATTCCTGTTTCACTTGTGTCTCATATTGGCTTCCACAGCAAGCGAAGGCAATGGCAACACAACTCTGGCAACACTAAATTGGTATTAAGTGAGAAGCAATCTTCGGCCTAGACCGGACCAAGCAGGATGGGGTTATTTAGGGAGTGCATTTAGCGTTAATTCCTAATTCTCTAATTGAACTTATTGCATCTGATTGCCATTGTCACGTAAAGACCCAATAACTGCTGACCTTTTTTGCCAGTTGGTATGGGGTCTTGCCTTGGCCTTGTAGTGAGGACTTTAAATACATTTGTAATTTGTTGGAAGTTGAAAGACTAGCTACCCATTAAAGAATGATATCATACTACTGTACATACAAAAAAAGGACATTAAAATAACTGAAAGGACAAGTTACTGTAGAGAAATATGATATGCCTTGAGCAAGCTGCACTATTCTTATAATTTTATTCTATTTTGTGACTAGGCTGTTTCAACTTTTTAACTACTATTTTATTTGCCTATTTTGTTTCTGGAATCAAAAACTCTTCCATTTATCAGAAAATCTTGAGGGCGTCGCCCGATTTGGTTGCGCTTAAAGCTGTGGCCCTGAGCCCCTGGCCCATATGCGTTTAAGCTTGGCTTTAAAACTCTAAGAAACGCCCAACATATCGATAAACTTGCATGGGCGTGAAAAACCGGCCGCGCTTGTCAGCGCTTTAGACTGGATTTTCCTAATTTGGAAGATGAACTTGTCTATCTAAACAGAGGCGATTGTTGTTTGCAATCGCCACCAAAGTTATAACAGTTACACTCCATAGATAGAAAGTTATAACAGTTACACTCCATAGATAGAAACTAATCACACAGAACTTGTAACCATGGCCCAGCGACCCTCTACAGCTTGCAATCTACAGCGACCCTCTACAGCGACCTAATATACCTAATATACCTAATATACCTAATATACCTAATATACCTAATATACCTAATATATCTAATATACCTAATATACCTAATATACCTAATATACCTAATATACCTAATATACCTAATATACCTAATATACCTAATATACCTAATATACCTAATATACCTAATATACCTAATATACCTAATATACCTAATATACCTAATATACCTAATA
>JH154152.1:55197-71556 GCA_000226015.1 Mnemiopsis leidyi | reverse complement strand
CATCAACCAGTTCTTCAACATCACCAGTACTCCATCTTCTACCACTACTCCATCATCAACCAGTTCTTCAACATCCACTAGCACACCATCTTCTACCACTACTCCATCATCAAGCAGTTCTTCAACATCCACCAGCACACCATCTTCTACCACTACTCCATCATCAAGCAGTTCTTCAACATTCACCAGTACTCCATCTTCTACCAGTACCTCATCATCCTCCACTACTCCATCATCCACCAGTACTCCATCATCCACCAGTACTCCATCATCCACCAGTACTCCATCATCTACCAGCACACCATCATCTACCACTACTCCAACATCAACCAGTTCGTCAACATCCACCAGTACTCCATCTTCTACCAGTACTCCATCATCCACAAGTACTCCATCATCCACCAGTACTCCATCATCCACCAGTACTCCATCATCCACCAGTACTCCATCATCAACCAGTTCTTCAACATCCACCAGCACACCATCATCCACTAGTACTCCATCGTCAACTAGTTCGTCTTCTTCAACAAGATCCTCATCCTATTCAACATCCAGTGCAACTTCGACTACATCCTCTGTGATTATCAATTCACCTATCAAGTGCAAAGAGGGTAAGTCGTCCTCATTACTTATTTTTTACTGGATTTGTGTGATTTTCAATGACAATTCCTCAATTCAATATGAATTTTAAAGGTTGATTAAATGTTTCAAATTGCTTATTTTCACCGTTCTTTGCATAGGAGAGGAAAAGTGGTTACCATGGACTGCTGATGCTACTTTGTCGTCTAATGAGTTTGACAACTTCATGTCTGTTCTGAAACTTGGATCTAGTGACGGTGGACTTGGCAATTCTTTGGTTCTCCAATATGACTTCTCTTGGTAATGAATTTTTTTCGTTGTCACCAGAACATTGAAAAAGTCACGTTTAGCTTTTCTTGACGTTTCTTTCCCTATATCTATCCACAGAAATTTGTTGTCATTCAATCTTCACCAATTAAATTCTCGCCAGTCATTTAAAATCAAATTGCATTATTCAGGTTAAGAAAGTTTCATGAGGAGCATGGGAACAACTTGGACATTTTGCACATGAACATATACCTTCGTGTCACTGAAGATTCTCAGGACATATTTCCTGGAAAAGATTTCAGCGTGTACGGACTTAACAAGGTAACATAACGACTAGCTTATGATTAAAATCTCGCAGTGATTGAAGAGTATTACTGTGTTATCAAATTTAAAATAGTCCATGGGCATAACATAATGGGTCTTGTTATGAAGAAACCTTACAAAAATTATCAAGAACTGTTGGGATTTTGCACATAGTAGTAGTCATGGCAATCTCACTGAACGATTTTCACATAGCTAATCAAATAATCCGTCGTCGACATATCGTTATCATGTGAAAGATAAAAGAATCATAGAAAGAATCATAGAAAGCAAATCAATATTATCAAGTTGTTTTGCTGGCTAGTATGCTTACATGAACCTCCTGAAAGATATGATATATCAAGAATAGTTTTGCCCTTGTGTGTCCCTGGCTGCTGGCGTGTCTACCAACACCGTGCAGTTGTGCGATTCTAGGATGAGTGCGAAAACATGTTAGTTGTTCGGGCCTTCAACAACTGCCTAACAGATTAACGCAATCTGCAAGCCAAAATAGTCTTAGTTTCTGGGACGAATTTTTAGGACCAATTAAGGTCGATTTTGGATTTGTTACAGCTTTTGCCTACCTAAGATTCAGTTTTGAAAGCTTTTTTTGTGTTATAACCTTACCTGTTTTGATTGGGTGAAAGTGACGCGGACGGAAGAACTCTCGGCAAGGGTCAAAACAATTGAACAGGAAATATTGTAACTGCAGACTGCATTATTTCTACCTGCTTGGACTGCACCCTTTAAGAAAATCAGCCAAAATTAAAAGTTAATCGACACGGTACAGCACCAGAAGGACCGCCACAATTGGGCCGCACTGCCTCTACCAATGAAATTTGAAAGTAGTACCAAGCAGGTAAATTGTTATAAGCAAGCAGCATAGTTTTGCCATTTGCACCACCAGTTTACCTTTGCAGCTACCCCTTGGCTCAAATAATGGTTTAAATCCTCTGAAAGTAGTTTACGATATTACAAGTTGCATTATTCTTCTTTAAAGTCGAACAGTGTGCTTGAATAATGTAAAAAGATCTTGCGTTTCATGAATTATCATAAATTTAAGTACGAACATTAAACTTTTTTACGTTTTCGTGCAATTCTCAAGGCTGTATGTGTAACGAAAACTCCGAAATTTGGCCGACTCCTTGCAAAGCTGCATTACATTTTTCGGCGTTCGCAAGGTTTGCGTTCGGAATATGACTTGAGCAGTATGTGAGGCGTAATTTGAGACGTCTAGTAACGTGCAATCTATAGGTTATAATATGCAGATTGCCAGCTGTCTATAGTTGAATCGCATCATAGTAAAACTCTTTTGAATACTTTCCCAAGTGTATTATTATAAGGTTTTAATGATAATTAAATTCATATTGATACGTAAAATCAATCATCTTAAATCAAAATCAAGAGTCCAAATAATCTTATTAAAGCTGTCCCTCATTATAAAATAAAAGAAATCACAATTTCCCACTCCAACCTCAACATTTTTCTCCGCGGTGTCGTCTATGTCGTCCTGGTGAGCCTTGACAAAGTCCTTGTTCCCACTCAGCACCTCCACATCAATAGGTGTCTCGGGTATTCTCCTCCCTGTAGGATCTGACATGAAGAAGATAGAAGTCATGAAGACACACGTCAGCCCTGCGAACACAGTTAGTGGAACTCTCCTGTCCGCCACTGCATAGAGAAGTCCCACGTAGGTGCCAGTGAAGCTGCCGACTCTGGCAGAGGCGGAGCTGAGAGACATGACCATCCCCCGATGTGATGTGGGTGCTAGCTCTGAGGAGTACAGGTAGATAACTCCGAACGCTGCTGAGCAGGTCAAGTTGCCGATTAGACTTGCTACATATTCCAAGGTCCAGTTGTCACTGATCTCCACATCGGGCATGGCTAGCAAGTTGGAGAACAGTCCAATAGCTAGGACGGTCAACATACACTTCTTTCTTCCGAGCATGTTGCAGCCCGGGATGGCTATACTGTATCCGACAAACTTACTGATGGCAGCCGCAAGATGGCCCGTGTATAAATCAGACGAGATCCTTACCCATCCGAAAGAGAAGCCGTAAAATAGAACGGCAACAATAAACCAGCACACAATACCTAAAATAGTCTCTTTTCGAAAGGTTGGGTATGTTATAAAATCCTTGACTTGTTCCAAAAAGTTTTGTGCTCTTTCCTTGTACGTTAAACTGACCGTTTCCATAGATATCTCGTTGTTGCAGAGTCTGGAAAACGACTCTAGTGTTTTCTTTGCCTCCTCCTCCCTGCCTCTTACTAATGCAAACCTCGGAGATATCGGGTAAATCAGCTGAGGGATAGTAAAAATGTAGTTAATGATGGCCACCGCCAAGAAAATGTAGTTCCAAGTAGGAATGAGATATCCAAGCAAAGTGACTATCATGTAACCAAATGTCCATATAATCATTATGGACCCGTTCGCGAGGCTCCTTAGATGTGATGGTGTGTATTCTAAGGCCCAGCAATAAATTCCAGTCAGCTGGATGAACATTCCGACCCCTTGAAAGATCCGGACCACCAACATAACTTCAAAAGACGGGGCCCATGTTCCTACTAAGGTGGCTGTCGCTCCGATGAGATTTCCTACGATGGCTCCGTTTCTTCTACCAAATCTGTCAAAGATTGCCGTCGATACTAAAAGACCTAAGGTAGCTCCTATAAAAAAGAAGCTAGAGATCGTTGAGAACTTTGCCTCGGAATCGCAATACAGACCCCAGTCCACGGAGAAACTACTTCTCTTACTTGTCCACTCGAAATCCTTGCCGGCCACCAGGTTGTTGTCACACATGGTTGTCGAATTGTAGAACTTCCTGGGGTCATTCTCTTTCAACAGATCAAAACAGTCATCAGAGATGCACTTCCATTGGGTGTACGGTATAAACCCGGCAAAGATGGTGACGTAGATCTGCATGGGGGTCTGTGTGGCTGTTGCGGTGGCAGTGATGAACACAAGGATAAGTTTTATGTTGGCACCTTTGTAGATCTTGTCAACAACTTCGTCTATGGTTAAAGGTGCGCCATCGTTATTTTCTAATCTGCTCCTTTCCTTTCCGCCTTTCTGTGCTTTAAGTTTTTCAGGATTTTCTTTGCTGTCCAGGCTTTCATCCATTGCAAAGCTACTTAAAGATAAATTCCATCATTAAAAGTAACGATGTTTAACCCACTGGGAAAGTGAAAAAAGACAAAATTTTCAGAAAAGGACTGGCCAAGTGGCCGTGGCAACTTATAATCATGCTACACTAGGGGTACCTGTTGTACAGTTTTCAGATATAAGTCTATGTCCTAACGCTGTCCCAACTTACGCTGTCCTAACTAACGCTGTCTTAACTAACGCTGTCCCAACTGACGCTGTCCCAACTTACGCTGTCCTAACTAACGCTGTCCTAACTTACGCTGTCCCAACTTACGCTGTCCTAACTAACGTCTTACACGCTGTCTTAACTAACGCTGTCCTAACTAACGCTGTCCTAACTTACGCTGTCCTAACTTACGCTGTCCTAACTTACGCTGTCCCAACTTACAGTGTCCCACTTTACGGTTCAATGCATCTTAAACGGTGTTGATGATTTGACTCATCGATGATGAACGGAACTCATGATCATAATTGATCAACATTGATCATAATTTTGGAGGAAATACAAATCGATGATCATCGAAGATCAATGATGATCAGCGATTGTGATGTGTTGTATGCAGAATATTATCATCATTGATTTTCCTAATAATCGATGAATAATCGATGAATAATCATGAGTTCCGTTAATCATCGATGAGTCAAATATTATAAACATCTTTTACGATGATCAATATACGATCATCGATGATCAATATTGATTTTGAAAAATTTCTTAAATGCATATGCCCCAGAAGCTCTTTAGTTAAACAATAGAAAATAAAAACCTTTAAACCGTTCATCATTATATTGGTAGAAAGTTCTATTTATATTCACGGAAAAAAACGATTTAGTGCTAGGTTCCCTAGGTAGTTGGATGAATAAGTGCCAAATTTCCCCAAAAATAAATGCACCCCAACACGAAAAAAAAATCCACACTCTCTTTCAGTCACGTCTCACGATTAACTAGTTTCCAGGAGACAGTAGGCCTCAGTGCTAATCCGTTTTGCAAGGAGCCACTCTGTTTTTAATCAAATCAGCTATATTAGTGAGTTTTTATATCAAAAATTACTCGCCATCGTTGTCATGGTGTTTACGGTCAAATTTCCTCCGAATTCTATTGTTTAGAATTTACTGAGCAAAAGACTGATACCAACAGATCCACCGAAAGAATTGTGAGAAATAAATTTTGGGAACGATAAATTTCACGTAGATCAACTTGGAAGCAATGAGTTTTCTTTGTTTTAAGTTTTAATACATCGATAAAAAATAAGAATATGTTCATGTATTTGCCAAACACCGAGTTGTTCAAATTCACAACTTCCGGCGCGAGTTCTGGCCCATCATTATCCTTACGGTTAAAACCTAAACTTTATTGAGTTTTCCGGTTGTCTTGAATACTAAACTTGTTCTGAATAACGTACTTCCATAGGGTTATTTTTGTGAATTTCGTTTTTTTATTTGTTCTTAAAAACTTTAGCACCATACATGCAATCCAAAAAAGGTTTTAAGTTTACGCAATCTCTTTACGACAAGCATTAGATAAGGTGACATGCACGAGTCAAAATTATAAACAATTTAGGGACGACGTAGAAAAACAGGGGGAAGTTGAAGAAAAGCAATACTATCCGAGTATTTCAACTCACCAGGAAGCCACATATCCAGAAGTGAAACAGTGACGTGATCTGAAACACGATATCAATAGACATACGTTTTATTTTGCTACTTCTCTACACTGATAATAACACCCGCATACTTTCCCATGTTTGTAATTGGACCTTATAAAACGTCATGCAGCAGACGCTTGTCAATACATGTGATTACTTTTAACACGAGCTCACGTCTACTCAACTGATCACATGGTTTCAATCTCGGAAATCTTCACATCAACCCCCTTCAACAAGTATACCTACTTCGGGATTCAACTATCTCCGAGCGGTTCGTTCAAACGAGCGATAGACGAACTCAGGAAGACGCCCTTAAGATCGTTTTTCTCCGTGACTCGTGAGGCGCATCGTCGACACAAGAGCCCTGACAACCAAAACGGTGCTGAGTAAATCGACAGCCTGGTGATACCTATAGCTTCCAACGAAGTTCGGATGTCCTGTCTGGCTCCATTCAACCAACTTTATTTAAGGCCTCTTAGCGGTGGCAATCAACCCTGCCTTTAATCTACGAAAAGCATCCGCCGAGGATGCACTAGAACTAACATATCTCAGATTGGACATTGGGGTGGTGTGTAAAATAGGGACTTCTTCGTCAGTTTTATGATGAATATAGGACTGAAAAAGTTGTCACGTACATCTTGTAGCAAGTGAAACGCGAGATTACCGCAATTGTATTTCAATCATTTTATCAACTTATGAAAGTAACCAGTATAGAAGAAAACTGAAGGAGAGTATGAACATACAGTAATTTGATGACGGTATATTGATCAATGATAAGCTGGCATCAGTGCCCATATTTTTGTTCAGTCTACCATCGTACCAGGATCAACAGTAGGTCGAATTTTTCCCAATTTTTAGTAAACTTGATTTAAGAGTAGTTATTGTCGCAGTGTTTATGTGATTGACTACAGCTTTGATTTCAGAATTCGTAGATCTATATTTTATCTTATCTGTTTATCAGTTTATCAGCAAATTCTTATTTTTCATTTCTGCATGCTTATCTGTTATCTTACGTCACATATGACGGAATCTGAGAGTTGATGGAATGTTAGTCATTAGCAGGGTCACGGCTTCAGCCGTATAAAAGGGAGAAGGTTGTGGCCTGTATAGTTCATATAATTCATACTTTAAGTCGTTTTTTTGTTCACTTGTGTGTATGTAGTGGAAAGGTTTTTTGCTCTTCTAACTAATAAATCTTCAGTGTGAACATGTTCATTAATACGATGATTGAAATATTACGGTAATCTCGCGTTTCACTTGCTACAAGATGTACGTGACAACTCTATTAGTCCTATTCATCATGAAACGGATATTGGAACTGGTACACAAAGAGGAAAGCAACATCTTTTGTTACCATGACACAGGAAGAATACCCAGTGCCCACTGTTTGTTCTCCCCATAGATCTACTTCTCTAACAGAGCGTTGTTCTCCCCAAATAACGAGGGGAGAGGACGAGTCCGCTAGTGATCATCTGCAGTAATAAATTTACGTTTAACTCCCTTTATTTCCATGGCTGCACAGTCCGGCATTTTAAAAAGTACGCACGTGTTTCAGGGGACTTGAATTGAGGTGATTTGCGTTAATCTTAAACTTTGGTTTAAAACGCTATCTAATGGATGATTACATTTTTCAGCTCTCAACTATACGCATACCTATGAAAAATGAGACATCTCAGTTTTAGCCGAAATTTGAATTTGAAGATAGCAGCTATGAAAAATGAAAAATAAGATTTCTGATTCTTTGTTAGCATAAAAATAATCACTATTTTACTTTTACTATTTTACTTTAAAATCAATTTCGAATGTTCGTTTAAAGCCCCTGGGTCAAATAAAAAAATCCACGCATCTAAATACTAAACTGTTCTTGATATGTGGTATTGCTAAACAAGTATCTTTGGCTGGCTTCTTTTATCCTTCTCCGCCTTCTCCTCTTCTAACTTCAAGAAACCCCTGTTTCCAGTTAGAACCTCCACATCAATGGGAGTTTCTGGGATTCTTCTTCCGGTCGGGTCAGAAAGGAAGTAGGTTGTAACCATGAAGACACACGTCAGACCAGCAAACAGAGCCAGTGGAACTCTCCTGTCCGCCACTGCATAAAGAAACCCCACGTAGGTGCCAGTGAAGCTGCCGACTCTGGCAGAGGCGGAGCTGAGGGACATGACCATCCCCCGATGTGATGTGGGTGCTAGCTCTGAGGAGTACAGGTAGATAACTCCGAAGGCTGCTGAGCAAGAAAGGTTGCCGATTAGACAAGCCACAAACTCAAGGGTCCAGAAGTCATTGATCTGCACATCTGGCATGGCCAGTAAGTTGGATAGCAGCCCGATGGCAAGCACTGCTAACATGCATTTCTTCCGACCAACCCAATTACAAAGCGGTATGCAAGCAGTGTAACCAATGAACTTACTCGTTGATGCTGCTAGATGACCCAAATATAGATCCGAAGAGATACGGACCCAACCGAAAGAGAATCCGTAGAAAAGGACAGCCACAATGAACCATCCGATAATGCTCAAGATGGTCTCTTTTCGCAGGGTCGGATAATCCTTAAAATCTTTCAACTGCTTCAGGTAGTTTTGTGCTCTTTCTTTGTAGGTAAGACTAACGGTATCCATAGATATCTCGTTGTTGCAGAGTCTGGAAAACGACTGAAGTGTTTTCTTTGCCTCATCCTCCCTGCCTCTTACTAGTGCAAACCTCGGAGATATCGGGTA
The DNA here is from genome assembly GCA_000226015.1 of Mnemiopsis leidyi. NCBI lineage: Eukaryota > Metazoa > Ctenophora > Tentaculata > Lobata > Bolinopsidae > Mnemiopsis > Mnemiopsis leidyi. The sequence goes on along the minus strand of JH154152.1, from coordinate 62,905 downwards.
AATCAGCTGAGGGATTGTAAAAATTGTGTTCATGATGGCCACTGTCAAAAAAATGTAATTCCATTTTGTAACCATATATCCAATCACAGTTATCATCACATAACCCAAGGTCCAGATATTCATGATTGAGAAGGACACCATACTTCTTAGATGCGAAGGCGTTAGTTCTACAACCCAGCAGTAAATTCCGGTTAACTGGATAAACATTCCCACGCCTTGGAAAATCCGAACCACCAACATAACTTCAAAAGATGGGGCCCATGTTCCGACTAAGGTGGCTGTCGCACCGATCAAATTCCCTGCGATGGCCCCATTCCTCCTTCCAAACCTATCGAAGATGGCGGTAGACACCAGAAGTCCCAAAGTAGCCCCTATAAAAAAGAAGCTAGAAATCGTAGAGAACTTCGCCTCAGAGCCACAGTAAAACCCCCAATCCATGGAAAAGCTGGTTCTGTCACTGGTCCACTCGAAATCCTCCCTAGCAACCAGTTCGTTATCACACATCGTGGCAGATGTGTAAAACTCTTTTGTGTTTTCAGTCTTTGCCAACAGATCGAAACATTTATCAGAGATGCACTTCCATTGTGTGTACGGTATAAACCCGGCAAAGATGGTGACGTAGATCTGCATGGGGGTCTGTGTGGCTGTTGCGGTGGCGGTGATGAACACAAGGATGAGTTTTATGTTCGCACCTTTGTAGATCTTGTCAACAACTTCGTCTATTGTGAATGGTCCCTCCCCAAATGAAGTGCCTTCCTTTTCCTCTGGCTCGTTTTGGAGCTTTTCTCTCATTTCAAGTTTCCTAAGGTTTATTTGCTGTGAAATAAAGGGGATATGTAAGAAATAATGTAAAAATGGCCTTTGGTTGTGTAGTATTCTACAGGTTAGTAGCCTACAGTTTTTAATCATCAAATCAATCGTAATCTAACTTGCTCGACAGCAAGTTCCACAGTTCAGCATATAAGTTCGGAGGTTCAGTAGTATTCACTAGTATGTTCAGTTGTATTGCTGAGATAGTCACGAGCACGAGTGACAACATGACTCACTGTGTTTTGGTGTAGTGAAGTTAACACCGAACAACAAACAATTCCTAATTCTAGGAGAATATCATTGTACCTTGTGATATTGAATCTGCATATTCCTCTTTGAAACTATCGTTACACGAGCAACGAAATATCATGTGTACTAAACCTAAAAAGTAAATACGATCTACATACCTAATCACAAATAAAAGTCCAGGGAAGTTTAGGGCTTATTGTTGTACCTAACGCCTGACAATCTGAACTGCTGTTTGATCGATTGTCCGTGTTAAACGTATGAACTACAGCAGCCTCAACTTATCAACTGATGGACTCTAACAATTTTAATATTAATTTCCATTTCTCAATTGCTGCCCTCATGGGAAAACAGACGAGTGTTCCCAGGGAATTAAAATTTGAATTTCTATTGTTGATGCTTGATCACACACAGTCGTCTATATCTCTTATAACGAGAGTCTGTGTGTGTCCAACTATGTTATTGTAAGGAATGCGTCGCTCACTCGCTCACAGTGTGGAAGTAAGTTTAATAATTAATCTGTTGTTTGTAACTAATATAAGCTCCCTACCTGTTATTTAGTTAAAGTTTCAATGTATTTTCTCGGCTTTACAGGTGTACAATTGAGGTAGGGAATGAACAGCAATTCATTAATAACTGCTGTGTTACTATGTTAGCTACAAAATTGGGAATGAAATTAACGAACCCTTGGTTTAGGATAAACCTAAGAAAATAAAGGGAATTTGAAGAAAACGATAAATAAATACTTCCACTGAGAAATGTGTTATAGAAAACAACTCTTGAAATGTTTAGAATTATATTAATCCCCCTATATATATAGCACTATCAAAAAAGACACTACAGCTCACATCTGCATCCGGTAATTTGATTTTTCTGAGCTGCTTCCTAAAACTACGAATTATTCTTCCAGGCTTGGTCGGAGAGCACGGTATCGAGTACGAACCCCTGGAACTCCAGCCTCCCCACAGACAAGGACTTCACCAACCTGACCAGCCTTCTGAGAGTGAAGTACGATAGGAGAGTGATAAACTCCAAGTATCAGAGGATAGACATCTACCCTGATCTCTACAACATCTACAGCTCTCAGAACTACGGCTACTTTGTTGGTACGTCCATTCGCAAACCGGCGGAAAGTGAAAGTATAAGAGTAACCATAGCAACATAGTGTAGGCTCACGTTGCTAATGTTAATTCTAAAATAGTAATTCTAAAATTCACTAATAGATGAAATCTTCACGTAATCGTGGCTCTCTCCGCATATTTTCTCGCAATTTAAACTGCAAGAAACATCAATATAAAAAAAGAATCAATAACCGCAGATGGGAGAAAGCAAGGCGATGACATGCCGTATAAGTTTTACAGTAAAGACAGTCCCGAGTACGCTAATCACCCCAACGATGCTGATACTGAGGAGCATTACGGGGGTGTCCAGATCTGTTACTGTAAGTTTATATACTTAATAGTTCGCAGTTTATCTATTTAGGTTTAATTGCTTGCACCATTAATTTCAGCATAGTGAACACTCAGTAAATCAATAGTAATGCAATTCATGCATAGAGTGTTAGGAGTTTGATTTCATTTCTGGGGTATTTCAAAAATCTAAACACCCGAAGCCCAAAAGCGAATTTTTATCATATGTATGATTCATGTAAAGCTAAAACAGAATTGAAATAAAACTAACTAAGAGCAACCAATAATCATAAATTTGATGAAGACTTGATAAAGTGAAACTATTTGTTTGAAATAAGAGATTGAATTAGACCTATGAATTTTTGAATCATGATAGTTTTTGACAAAACCGCTTTATCGATAAATTTGGCCGATAATAAATATAGTTCATCTTAATTTCATTTTCTAGAGATCTCTGAGTTACCACCGGGTTTCTCGAACACCTGTACAAGCTCCTCGTGTGTTTATAGATCCGGTTTTTAAACCGTTTCTCTTCAAGAGGTCACGTGACCAGTGTCCAGAAACCGTTCGTTAGAATCGGTAATCGGACTGTCTCGGTACAATTAACGTGTTCAAAACATCGAATATTCTGACAACGTTCATTCCAGCGGTAACCGAGAGTGCTAGAAAGTGCGACAAGGGATCGCTGGTGACCGTGCCTGCTCTTCAAGATACATACCTCGTCGGAAAAGACCCTGAAGCCCTCCACCATACAGAGTTGTCCCTAAAGGTTGGCGTGTCTGGTGACAATATGTTTGGCAACTTCACCGGCCCCATCAGATCTCTCATTCAGTTTGACCTGCGATCTGCTCTCAAGGTAACGATAATTGATTATCTAATGAGGTCGTCCATGATAGAAGGACGAACTTCATTTTTCAAGTTCATCGAGAAAACAACAAACATAAATTTTAGTGTCTAAAAAGTGCACATCTACCCGTTCATTTCCCGGATTCCCAAATCTTAATTAGGGTTTGATCCTTACAGGACTACAAAAAGCCGGCTGTGGTAGATAACGGTACACTAGTAGTGTACTATGAGGGAAGTGAGCTGAAAGTAGGAGACGCAGTTGCTGAGATGGGCACATACCCGTCCCATAGGACTGTGCAGGTGTACCAGCTGGAGAGAAACTGGCAAGAAGATGATCCCAATGCATATGTTAGTGCATCACTTGCTAATTCCGTACTGAAGACCAAATTTTCATGCTTGAATTTTTGCCATGTATGTTTTTAAATCAACATTCCCCAACATTCTGTTTGTTACAGGACGGGTGGGCGGCAGATCTCAAATCAGGAAACATTGACCATCGAATGGACAGAATCGGAAAAAGTTTTACTGTCGATGAAGGCACTGAACCCTACTTTCAATACATCGAAGTGACTAAGGATGAAATATCAGGGTAACGAACACAAGCAACCCGTTAATATTAAAATGTGGTTAATTCTAACATTATTCAATATCCCGTGAAATGAACCTGATAGAAGGAAAGTAAACTGTGTTTGACGTCAGCATGCTTTGCGTAGTGTTTGTCAGATTGTAAAAATAGTCGGAGCCAACGATAAAGGAAACAATATATTTTATATAAATTATTACATTTTCAGGTGGGTTGATAATCATTTCGGGGTCATAATTGCTTCGGAAGACGACCACAAAAAGTATAGGACATCCGGAATTATTGCGCTATTCGCAGCGTCAGAACTCGCTGCAGAGAACAAGCGGCCGACACTTCAAATATGTGTCCAAGAAGAAGAACCAGTATCGACAGTAACACCAACCACATCTTCCACGACCGCTCCGACGTCACCAAGCACATCATCGCCTACTCAAACTCCGACAATATCACCAACAAGTTCTTCATCTTCCATTAGAACTTCATCATCAAGCCAACCGACGCCAACTCCAACGCCTTCGACATCAAGTTCAACAAGTACCTTATCATCAACCAGTTCATCAACATCCACCAGTACACCATCATCTACCACTACTCCATCATCAAGCAGTTCTTCATCGGCGACATCAAGTCCTCCAACTCCAACACCTTCGATATCTTCTTCAACAAGTACCTCAACATCATCTAGTTCTTCAACAACTACCAATACTCCATCATCAACCAGTTCTTCCACGCCCACCAGCACACCATCTTCTACCACTACTCCATCATCAAGCAGTTCTTCATCGTCGACATCAAGTCCTCCAACTCCAACTCCAACACCTTCGACTTCTTCTTCAACAAGTACCTCATCTTCAACTAGTTCTTCAACAACTACCAGTACTCCACCTTCAACCACTACTCCGTCATCAACCAGTTCTTCATCGTCGACATCAAGTCCTCCAACTCCAACTCCAACACCTTCAACATCAACTTCAACAAGTACTCCATCATCAAGCAGTTCTTCAACATCCACCAGCACGCCATCTTCTACCACTACTCCTTCATCGAGCAGTTCTTCATCGTCGACGTCAAGTCCTCCAACTCCAACTCCAACACCTTCAACATCAACTTCAACAAGTACTCCATCATCAAGCAGTTCTTCAACATCCACCAGCACGCCATCTTCTACCACTACTCCATCATCGAGTTCTTCATCGTCGACGTCAAGTCCTCCAACTCCAACTCCAGCACCTTCAACATCAACTTCAACAAGTACCTCATCTTCAACTAGTTCTTCAACATCCACCAGCACACCATCTTCTACCACTACTCCATCATCAAGCAGTTCTTCATCGTCGACGTCAAGTCCACCAACTCTAACTCCAACACCTTCGACATCAACTTCGACGAGTACCTCATCTTCAACCAGTTCTTCAACAACCACCAGCACTCCATCATCAACCAGTTCTTCAACATCCACCAGCACACCATCGTCTACCACTTCTCCATCATCAAGCAGTTCTTCAACATTAACTTCATCAATTACCTCAACACCAAATATTATTACGTCGTCTTCTACTACTTCATCATCCACCAGTACTCCATCATCCACCAGTACTCCATCATCCACCAGTACTCCATCATCCACCAGTACTCAATCATCCACCAGTACTCAATCATCCACCAGTACTCAATCATCCACCAGTACTACATCATCCACCAGGTCTTCAACATCAACCACTACTCCATCATCAACCAGTCCTTCAACCAGGTCTTCAACATCAACCAGTACGCCATCTTCTACCACTACTCCGTCATCAAGCAGTTCTTCATCATCCACCAGCACACCATCTTCTACCACTACTCCATCATCAAGCAGTTCCTTAACTTCGACGAGTACCTCATCTTCTACCAGTTCTTCAACAACCACCAGTACTCCATCATCAACCAGTTCTTCAACAACCACCAGTACTCCACCTTCAACCACTACTCCATCATCAACCAGTTCTTTATCGTCGACATCAAGTCCTCCAACTCCAACTCCAACACCTTCGACATCAACTTCAACAAGTACCTCATCTCCTACCAGTTCTTCAACAACCACCAGTTCTCCATCATCAACAAGTTTTTCAACATCCACCAGCACACCATCGTCTACCACTTCTCCATCATCAAGCAGTTCTTCAACATCAACTTCATCAATTACCTCAACACCAAATATTATTACGTCGTCTTCTACTACTTCATCATCCACTAGTACTCCATCATCCAGCAGTACTCAATCATCCACCAGCACACCATCATCCACCAGTACTCCATCATCAAGCAGTTCTTCAACATCCACCAGCACGCCATCTTCTACCAATACTCCATCATCTAGCAGTTCTTCATCGTCGACGTCAAGTCCTCCAACTCCAACTCCAACACCTTCAACATCAACTCCAACAAGTACCTCATCTTCAACTAGTTCTTCAACATCCACCAGCACACCATCTTCTTACCACTACTCCAACATCAAGCAGTTCTTCAACATCCACCAGCACGCCATCTTCTACCACTACTCCATCATCAAGCAGTTCTTCAACATCCACCAGTACTCCATCATCGACCAGTTCTTCAACATCCACCAGCACACCAACTTCCACCAGTACTCAATCATCAACCAGTTCTTCAACATCCACCAGCACACCATTTTCTACCACTACTCCATCATCAAGCAGTTCTTCAACATCCACCAGCACACCATCATCTACCACTACTCCATCATCAACCAGTTCTTCATCGTCGACATCAAGTCCTCCAACTCCAACTCCAACACCTTCGACATCAACTTCAACAAGTACCTCATCTCCAACCAGTTCTTCAACAACCACCAGTACTCCATCATCAACCAGTTCTTCAACATCCACCAGCACACCATCGTCTACCACTTCTCCATCATCAAGCAGTTCTTCAACATCAACTTCATCAATTACCTCAACACCAAATATTATTACATCCTCTTCTACTACTTTATCATCCACCAGTACTCCATCATCGACCAGTTCTTCAACATCCACCAGCACACCATCTTCTACTACTACTCCATCATCCACCAGTTCTTCATCGTCGACGTCAAGACCTCCAACTCCAACACCTTCGACATCAACTTCGACGAGTACCTCATCTTCAACCAGTTCTTCAACAACCACCAGTACTCCATCATCAACCAGTTCTTCAACATCCACCAGCACACCATCGTCTACCACTTCTCCATCATCAAGCAGTTCTTCAACATCAACTTCATCAATTACCTCAACACCAAATATTATTACGTCGTCTTCTACTACTTCATCATCCACAAGTACTCCATCATCCACCAGTACTCCATCATCCACCAGTACTCAATCATCCACCAGTACTCAATCATCCACCAGTACTCAATCATCCACCAGTACGCCATCATCAACCAGTATTCCATCATCAAGCAGTTCTTCAACATTCACCAGCACACCATTTTCTACCACTACTCCATCATCAAGCAGTTCTTCATCGACGACGTCAAGTCCTCCAACTCCAACTCCAACACCTTCAACATCACCTTCAACAAGTACCTCATCTTCAACTAGTTCTTCAACATCCACAAGCACACCATCTTCTACCACTACTCCATCATCAACCAGTTCTTCAACATCCACCAGTACTCCATCATCGACCAGTTCTTCAACATCCACCAGCACATCATCTTCTACCACTACTCCATCATCAAGCAGTTCTTCAACATCCACCAGCACACCATCGTCTACCACTTCATCATCGAAGCAGTTCTTCAACATCAACTTCATCAATTACCTCA
>JH154152.1:14920-31414 GCA_000226015.1 Mnemiopsis leidyi | reverse complement strand
TATACAAGATGTGAATGTATACAAGATGTGAATGTATACAAGATGTGAATGTATACAAGATGTGAATGTATACAAGATGTGAATGTATACAAGATTTGAATGTATACAGGATGTGAATGTATACAAGATGTGAATGTATACAAGATGTGAATGTATAGTGTATACAGAGTGTGAATGTATACAAGATGTGAATGTATACAGAGTGTGAATGTATACAAGATGTGAATGTATACAAGATGTGAATGTATACAGAGTGTGAATGTATACAAGATGTGAATGTAGACAAGATGTGAATGTATACAATATGTTAATGTATACAAGATGTGAATGATATGGAAGATGTGAATGTATACAAGACGTGAATGTATACAAGATGTCAATGTTTACAAGATGTTAATGTATGCAAGACGTGGATGTTTACAAGATGTGAATGTATACAAGAAGTAAATGTATACGAGATGTGAATGTATACAAGACGTAAATGTAAGCAAGATGTGAATGTATGCAAGATGTGAATGTATGCAAGATGTGAATGTATGCAAGATGTGAATGTATACAGGATGTGAATGTATACAGAGTATGAAAGTATACAAGATGTGAATGTATAGTGCATTCAGAGTGTGAAAGTGTACAAGATGTGAATGTATACAGGTGTGAATGAATACAAGATGTAAATGAATACAAGATGAGAATGAAGATATGGACGTTTACAAGACTCGGAGTATAACATAATAAGTAAGTTCGAGAAGAAACCGAACAAGATAACATTAGGTTTAACCACGTTCCTTAATACTTCTGGAGTCAGTTAAAACTTCAGAAAATCTGACATCATTTGCAGTGCTGAATCTGATGTCAGTTTTGCAAGTTCCGTGGCAAAAGTTTGTCATAATCTTGCTCCTAAACCACGTCATCACGTATAATACCATTTATATCATTATCGGTGTTTTGGTGTTGGTGTATCGCGGCTAGATCTTCTAAATGAAATTATTAGTAAAATATATATATCAAAAGAGCGATCAATGTTAAAACCCAAAAGCCCTCTTGTTATAGTTCGCTAAATTAACGTGCCTAAAAACTTGTGACGTGCTGGAACACTTAAACCTGTCCCGGTTTATATAGAAACAGGACGAACTAGAACCAGCTCAGTGAATGTGAATATGTCCGGATATTGGGATGAAACAACATCGTTACAATAGGCTTGGAGTTAGGGAGAAATGCAGATTAATCCCGGTAATTAGCTACTTCCAAATAGATTAGCTGCAAACTGGTGGCTCCTGTCCTGCGGGCTTAGCGCACATTTCCTCTTCAATTAATGTCTTCTAGGGGCGTGGGAGCCGGTGTGAGGTACTTTATTTACTGACAATTAACCTGATTAAGTTCTAAACATGATTTATTAATTCAACGCACTGATGTTTCTACAACCAAAAAAGAGTGTTTTAGAATTATAAAGATGCTCTCATGGACTACTCGACTGAGTCAAAAGGACTGAGAGTAACTTACTGAACCTACAATATCCTAACAAGCTATTTTATATATCAATTGGGACACATAAGTTATGTTTTCTGTCAAATCAAAATACACATGCACGTAACAATATACACCACAAATCAATTTTGAATAATTACGTATTTACATTTGATTCTAAAAACTTAAATATAAAACTTAAAATACGATACCGTGTGAATAAATGCTATCGGAATTGTAGTGGAGTTTATAAGCAAGTAAGGGAAGTTTTCTGAGTCCTCTAAATGGACAAAGACTAAAGAGGACTCTAAAATTATTTACTTATACTTCATTACGACTTGCGTCTGTTGGACAGTGCCCAGTTAATCTGGTAATTTCCTTAACAACATTAAAAGGTTTGCTCTGTTGGGATCAAGATAAAAGGAATTAGAAAATCTAACTGTCGAGAGAATTAAAATTGCTTAAATATGAAATCGTAAAAGAAACAATTGTTAAAGAGAGGGTATGCACTATGCAGTTTAAAAGTAAATTACTTTTTGTGTGTTTACTTAGCTAACTTAGCTTCAAATCACAAAACTTTTGTATAGAAATAGGCTCTACTCCAAGATGCATCATTTAGAAACTACAAGTTCGGTTTATAAGCAAAGATAAGAAAAGCATTCACTAAATGTTTTATTTAGAGTATGTATAACATCTACCAGCTATTAGAAACTGTTTAAACTTAATATCTGTAGTCGGTAGTTCAGTTAATTACCGGAAGCTACTTTACTTCTGTTTATATTTGCAACTGTTTATATAGACTGATTGAGAGCGTTAACCGTCGTGGCTCCATAAGTTCGACCATACTTGAACTTCATGGCTGAAAAGAAATGTTGATCAAATCGAAACAAGCAGAGATCCATTCTAACGACCTTCAAGTTTGCAGCACAAGAAATAACAATTTTTGTAATTAATTGTAATTATTTTGTAATTATTTTTGTGATTTTTGTAATTTTTGCAATTAATTTTGTAATTATTTTCTTAATCTTTTTTATAATTATTTGTTTGTAATTATTTTTGTTAATTATCGTTATGATTATTATCATTAAATCAAGTTTTACCAGGGACGTGGCCAGTGTAGTTAGGTATAAGTCCAGATTGCCGGGTGTAGATAACACCGGGAGGAGCTGTTTTAGCTCTGGTAAGTTTGGCGGGAGTTTCCAGTCTTCTTCCTCGTACTCTGTCCTGAGTAGTGTGTATTGAGGAGTTTCGTATTTGTGAGGTTTATAGGTTTAGAAATTATTGGTGTGCCATCATGTCAGACATTTGTAGCAATTTAATGGTTCAACATTTTAAGGTTCAAACATTTTACGTTTCAATATAGCAGCTTCTGTCGGTCGTTTCAAGCTCACTTTGGAATTGAATGTTCTAATAAGGATTTCTCACTACTTAAAAACAATTTTTCAAAAAATTCAATTATATTTAACTAACCTGAACATCTTGATGGATAGAAAGTGCTTCGTGAGTGACGGCAGGGTAACTTTTGGCCAGCAACTGTCGAGCTTGCGGCACGAAACCAGTGTAGCCAGACACGAAATATTTCTGAAGAGAAATCAGTCAGAAATCTCATCATTGTTTGTTCATAAATCTGTATAAACAGCTGATCCGGTAAAGAATAAAAAGATCAAGCAATAAGTGAGATAAAATAAAAGATAATAACTTCATCAAACTTAATCAATGGTCTATAGCAGCATATCAATGGCCTATAGCAGCCTAGAATAAAATTAGCGAACGCGATGCGCGCGGCGCTGAAAGCATGTTTGAAACGATGTCGATACGGTACTTTTATCACAAAGTCTTGAAAAAAATACTATCTAAATTTAGGCGGAGCCTTCTTCCTTCTACAGCTATTACATATCCTCTCGTAATTACAACGCTTATCCTAGACCATTAGAGGTCGTTATTAACCAGGGAGCCACAAAATTTGTCCACAAATATCATGTACACCAATAACTTACTTTAACACTCCAAAGCACAATAACCATTAATGCTGCATGATCTTAGAATTATTGAATAAATATGACTTAGGTTGCAACAAGATTGCACATCGCAAGTTAAATTTAAAATATCGATACTTGTCATCAAAATTTACTAAAGCTTGCGCAGAGAAATAACCCCGGTTGAAACATGGTTTTCTTGGGAAGATATCGGAAAACATGGCTGCAGGTCGTAGTCCAAACACGACTGATATATGACTGCAAATTCGGATGCAATTAATCAGGCGCCAGCTGGTGATTATTATTGACATATTTTCTTGCTTACTATTTAGCTGCAATACTGCTACTGTACTGTGTTTGTATCGACACACTCATCTAGTCTACTAAAGTACTGAAGTACTGAGGTAACAGTTTTGCTTAACGCGGCTTTATATACTGGGTCAAAACTTATACTAAAACTTATACTTATAGAAGGTAGGAGAAGCTCATTACCTGAGTAGGTAATGAGCCAAAAACTCATTACCTACTCAGGCGTAAGGTAATGTCCCCAGACTCCGTGCAATAACAAATCTCTAGTCGGCGGACTCCGTGCAATAACAAATCTCTAGTCGGCGGACTCCGTTCAATAACAACTAGGAGGCGAATTTGCGGAGGAAATCTGCGCTTTATTGAGAAAAAACAAAATTTCTACATTCTCATTGGTAAACTGCATTCTGCAATAAGGCCTTCTTCGCAATCTAAGCCGCCGGTTTTAATTGCCCGATTTCTACAAAAAAACTCCAACCATTATTTGTTGCACTGGCGAAATGACCGAGTAACAACCTCACTCTGGGGCGTTCGGATGTCCTGTCAACTCTTGATGTCAACATAGTTCACATACAGTGACTTAAGTAAATGAAGTAAGTAAATGAAGTAAGTCAACATAGTTCACATACAGTGACTTAAGTAAATGAAGTAAGTAAATGAAGTTAGTCAACATAGTTCACATACAGTGACTTAAGTAAATGAAGTAAGTAAATGAAGTAAGTCAACATAGTTCACATACAGTGACTTAAGTAAATGAAGTAAGTAAATGAAGTAAGTCAACATAGTTCACATACAGTGACTTAAGTAAATGAAGTAAGTATTTTTGATATTTCGATTATCCAAAAATTATATGACTGGGGAGAGTACAAGGCCGCCCCAGCCTTATCTCACAGCGGTACTACTCTTTTGGAAAGTGCCGCACATCCCTATGAGGAAGAAAGAAGAAGACATTCGATTCTACAAGCAATGAGAAAATCTATTAATGACAACATTCCACAGAAAGACAATGGCCTCCTAATCATCGAAGATTCGACAGAAATCATATTTATCATTTTGGCTGCTATGCAGTCGAGATTTGTCCTAAGGAAATACGACAAAATCCTAACTAAAGACTTGATTGAACAAACAGAGTTTGTTGTACAGTGCAAATATAGATCATTCAGGTACCTGATTTTCACGCATTAATACACTTTTTTTTCCAAACCGAAATTGATTGTATGTGATTTACCAACCTTCCAACAAAGATCCTAATACCTTTGAAATAGATGAGTGGAACTACGTATCACATTCTTCTTTGTAGGGGGATATGGCATAACACTACCTTAATACCTTATTATCGTCCGCTTAACTCTACGATATCATTAAATAATGAAATTTGTCCAAGATAAATAAACACCCGGCAATGAGGTTTACCCAATTAGACATGTCTTGGTGTCTTGGTAGTGCGAGGTAATCTATTTAGAATTCCTGGGTTTAGCTACGTGGCTGCAGCTCATCTATTTCTTGTTTTGCAAAATTGTTGACAGTTTACATTTGCTGATATATTGGGTTTAAAATGAACAAAAATTTATTTTCATTTGAATATTTTAGAGATACCAGAAACTTTTCTTGTAACCTTGATGTATGTACCGTACAAATAAGAAACCAAGTTTTAACTTAATTACTTTAACCAAGCAGTACAGAATCAGCCGGCACTCAGCTAGAAAATGGTAAGTACGTGCCTTGTTTTATGGTCTATCTGTAACAGAAACCACCATGAAAGTTTGAGCTAAAGTACTAGCAAATCACTTGCTGAGTTTCATAATGATATGTAAATTTCTTTGTTGCGCGGAAAGCTGTACGTGACCCATATTCGCCTATCTACCTACATATTTAACCAAATCCTACCACTTTTACCCTTCTTTTTTCTTCTTCAACTGCTTACGAAAGTCGAAGATAGTTATTGATAAATACGTTTTCCGTTTTAGAAAGTTACCTCTTAATTATAAAATAGGTGTGTCAGTCCTGAGTCCTGGCATATCTTACTTGCAAAAGTTAATGATTATAATCAGACTGATAATTATAATTAAACTGATAATTTCAGACACAGGTGTTGCTAGTGCTGCTTTTGGCTCCAGCACTGATTGAAGCGCTTTACAATGGCGAGGAGGCTACTGACAATTATAAATTCATGGTGAGTTTCTCAACTATAAAGTTTTAGATGTGTTAAATACTGCCGCAAATTTATTAGGCTATATTAAACTTTACTAAGTGCTAACAGATATAAGTTAAGTTCTTCTTCAAGGTCTATCTTGTCGATCTATTATACAGATAGACTTAAAAGCTTCTGTGAGCAAAGATTTACAAGTTAAAGCCAAACATCTGTAGGACCAAGAGTTCATATATTTAAGAACAAGTTGTTAGGACAGGCTTCCAATAGACCAGGCTTCCAATAAACTGAGCTTCCAATAGACCAGACTTCCAATAGAATTTGATTCCAATAGACCAGGCTTCCAATAGAACAGGCTTCCAATAGACCAGACTTCCAATAGAATAGGTTTCCAATAGACCAGGCTTCCAATAGAACAGGCTTCCAATAGACCAGGCTTCCAATAGAATAGATTTCCAATGGACCGACTTCCTATTAGGCCACAGACCGGATACCACGTCATCTAAGGATGGAGAGTCCCAAAATATCCTTGTTAAGAATATAATCATCTTTTTAGTTTTGTCCGTATGGTCTACCTATAGTCTAACGCTGTTTTATTCCAGGCTCACTTAAAGATAGGCGAGGAAGGGAATGAAATCCAGTGCGGTGGTGTGATATACAGCAGTAAATCTATCCTCACCACAGCTCGCTGTGTTGCCCCTAAGGGCCAGAAAGTCAAAGTCTCTGAAGTGGATATCGTGGTGGGTGCAGCCGACTGGACAGACGAAGCTGCGGAGCACCGAGCGACTCCGACCGTTAAGAAGATCATCACCTTCCCTGCTTACAAAGGAGGATATGAGGCTGACATTGCACTCCTCGTCTTGACGGAAGAGTTGGTCTTCGGAGATGGTGTCGGTAAAATTGAGGTTGCCACATCAGGATGGATTGCATCGTGGGTGGAGGGAACACAGGTGACAGTGAATGGCTGGGGAGGAACCCAAGAAAGTGATGAAGGAGTGGAAAAGCTCCAGAAGATCGAGTACGAACTGTCTGACCAAAAGGAATGCGGAGAGTACTGGAGTCAGAGAGGCATGCCCCTGGGAGACAGCATGTTCTGTGCCGGGAGTCCGACAGAAGAAAAACACGCTTGGAATGGAGATGAAGGAGGACCCATCTTCTACATTGATTCTACTCCCAAGCTGCTGGGGCTGGTAAGTTGGGGCAAAGACAGGAGTCCCAGGGATTATGACGTAATGACGGATGTGAGTGGTTACACAGACCTGCTTGACTCCGCACTGTCAGATGCAGAACAGTACCCCTGGGTAGAGTTACACGGGGGTCTCAACCACGGTGTGGTCCTCATTCACCAGGAGGCAGATAAAGACGGACCCACCACCATCTGTACAGACGAAGTTACTCAGGTCGAGATAGATGCTATCTGCAAGACACTTGGCTTCAACACAGGAAGCATCCAGAGTGCTAGGGAGTATGCCGGAAAGTATCCCACCAGAGGTTACAGCTCCATGCCCAAGTTCGGAGTTACAAGGTTGGATTGCAAAAATTCTGCTAACGTTTTCAAGGATTGTGTCTATGCTAGCTACCCCGCGGAGGCTAAAGCACCCTGCTTCGACGGACAACAATTGGCGGTTCAGTGCTCAAACGAAGCCTGGAATTTCGAGTTTACACACATGCAGACAAAGACAGGTGCCCGCGGTCGGGCCATGTGTCGCCTAGCGGCTCATCACTACGGAGCTCAGGTCGACGTCAAGTCGGAAATTGTCGGGACCTTGGTCAACATCTTCTCGGACAAGGTGGAAAAAGTGGAAGAGAACATGAAATGGAGGAAAAAACAGGACACCTTCCTGGCAAGGTACCAAGACTTGGAGCACAGTTGTCTGGCCTGTGTGGCCGCTGTCCGCGGAACGGAAGGAATGTTCAAAACGTACATTTTAGAGGATGAAAGTGTCTGCAAGATGGAGAGGCCTGACGCTCAAACCAAACTGGAAGAATGGCTGAAAACTTTCGATCCAGACAGCGTGTATTAGAGAGGGGCTGAAACGCGGCCCCACAGGAGGGAAACTGAACTTTAAACTGGAGAACTGTGAAGTTATAGTCTTTAGTTGCCATACATTTCAGGATTATCTTTTGTTTGCGAATGATTCAGTAATCAGTAGAGGATAGATAACCCGATAGATAGAGACAATATTAACTCGTATTTAGAATCTTACATGAGTGTCTCTTTGGATTAGAGTTTTTATCAGCACTTTATTTCATCAAATCTTTTGCTTTTTAGAATTGTTTAGTATGTATTTTTAGTCTCTGAACAAGGTTGAGTAGATTTTGAAATAAGTTAGCAGCTTCAATTCGATTGACATGGAGAGAATGACGCAAAATGACTATGTCTATTAAAGTCCTCCACAATCATGAATTAAACTCCAGCCAGCCCATATCGGAAATAATGCTAGAACGGTTCGCTGCTTCACTAAAACCATTGACAACCAGTATGTAGCACCACGTCAAGCGGGCAAACTTGAAATTCAGCGATCAAACATGAGGTTGAACGAGCAAACTCAGGAATTAGTGGGCAAACATAAGGTTGCACGAGCAAACTCAGGAATTAGTGGGAAAACATGAGGTTGAACAAGCAAACTTATGGCTCGGCGAGCAAGATTAAACTACTTTTTACTTATCTACTACAACCACAAAAACCAAATCATGAGGTAAAATTGTTACTCCTAATTTCTTTACAGTCAATTTTTTAAGCTTTTGAAACAATTTTGACAAAGCAATATTTTTACTCCGCTCTGAAAGTGAGGGTAACTGTAACTGTAACGACGGTAATTGTAACGACGGTAACTGTAACGACGGTAGCTGTAACGATGGTTATCGTAACAACTAAACGGCCTAAACATCTCTCTGAACGACAGGAATAGAAGTTACACATTGCTAGCCACAATGTCTATTTACAGTTATCGGTATTGTCTACGTTAGAAACTGGACCAATGTCAGTTCTAGTCAATTTCAAAGAGTGCTGTGATGAGTGTTCTAGTCAATTTCAAAGAGTGCTGTGGTGAGTGTTTGAATTGCAGTCAGTGTGAGAATTTTACTTATGGTGTGAGGACGGGTAGAAACAAAATATTGCAAGTTCTGGCACCACGCCAAGATATACTGATATAGTGTTGACTCTTGCTGGGTGCTCTTCGGACTCTTGCTGGTAACATGCCAAACAAAACATCTGGTCGACAACATCCTCGCGAATGTTTCTTAATCGCTTCAAGGCAACGGCATTATGTTACAAATAATACCTTGGTCCCTAAAGTGTTACATTCATAATCCATTTCGTAGCATTACGATTTATCATATATATCATCAAAAATTTAGAAGGCGTGCTTCATTGAGTAGGAAATGTGTTGTTATTATGACTGTGTATGAGCGTACAGAATCAGGTCACAAGTAATACCGGACTTCATTTCGGGTCTCAAATTTCTGGTTTCCATGGCGACAGTAATTGATAATATTATGGACCTACAGTACGGACGCTGCATCAGGGGTATCAAGGGTTGCTATGGGGACACAACATCCACAAATACAGACCCATTCTGGATACTAGTATTTTTCAGCGCTCCTCTAACTGCACTAATGCGTCCAATACAAGAATTAAACCATCCACGATTAATTGGTCAATTGTAGAAAAGTTCTGAAGAACTCTAGCGGAAACAAGAACAAGTTAAGATCTCGAGATAATGAGAATAATTTAGTTACATTTCGTATCCCTTGTATTCCTTGTATCCCATGGAAATACAAATAAAAACAATATAAACTAGCAAGTTTACCTCGTTGTGTTCGTTGGGGAGTCTGTAAGGCGACGTACCGTAGGCGAAGTCACGTGGTTTGAGAGGGTAGGCGTTAGCTTTACTCACGGGAGTCAGCGGCCTTCGTGGCACCCTCTGTGGAGTTTGGGATAAATTATCCGATTTTATTGGGGAAGGTCAGTTGTCTCAAAAGGATGTTGACCATAAGAATGGTCAAAATTACAAATTTTCAAGGTCCGTTGACCGTGACCACTACACAAACAGACACCTAGTATACGTATTACGTCCTGAATACGTAAGTAGTGCATTGAAATCTGAAAATTAAGCAACCCCATCTAAGTAAGATTTAAATGTTCAAATTGCCAAATGTTTTGACCATGACATTTGCCGAAATTTTGAGGTGTTTAGTCAGGGCCAGTGCTTTGGTCCTCCCATTTTGATGAAAGAGGTAAGAATGTCGCATGGGTTGAAATATCATAAAGGCGGGGTATATTGCAGTGGAAGTATGGCAGATGACACGTGGTTTAAACCAACAGTTAAAACACTTATTTACTTACTCTCAAGATCTCGTCGTCTTTTTCTTTCACCACCAGATCTGCTTCAAAAGACTTGAGTGCATTATCGCATGCTTGCGCGTAACGCTGTCCAAAGAAGTGCTGTCCTTTCGGGACATACCCTGAAAGTCAGATTGATCACGGATTTTGCGACGATTACGGATTGTTTAAGCAAGTATGAGAGCCGTGATGGGAGACAGGCTGACAGTGACGTCTTTTTCACACTTGTGGAAGAATTTTTGGTAAAATGTTGATCTATTTCTTGACAAGGAACAAAACTGACCAGTATAACCAGGGACCATGCTTAGGAGCACTAGAAGATATAAAGACTAAACAAAACTGACCGGTATACCCAGGGACCCTTAGAAGCACTAGAAGATATGAAGACTAAACAAAACTGACCAGTATACCCAGGGACCATGCTTAGGAGCACTAGAAGATATGAAGACTAAACAAAACTGACCGGTATACCCAGGGACCCTTAGAAGCACTAGAAGATATGAAGACTAAACAAAACTGACCAGTATACCCAGGGACCCTTAGAAGCACTAGAAGATATGAAGGCTGAACAAAACTGACCGGTGTACCCAGGGACCATGCTTAGAAGCCACTAGAAGAGTCAAACAAAACTGACCAGTATACCCAGGGACCCTTAGAAGCACTAGAAGATATGAAGACTAAACAAAACTGACCAGTATACCCAGGGACCATGCTCCCCTTCAGTTTCGTGTTGTTCCAGCCCTCCTCCTGTGCAGGTTTACTCCTGGCAAGCGGTTCCGTAAACTTTGCTTCTTGTACAACTCTGTACGGTATCTGAAAGAGTGCCAAGTCATTGAACATGTGACGTCATTTGTGACGTCATTTATCACGTGACGTCAAATGTAATTTTGGAGCTTTTAAATGCCACGGTCGAGCTTTTTTTATATCTATTTGTTTTTGCCAGAAGAGGTCGATAGATGAATTTCGTAATTATTTGTGTATCAGACCGATTAATTACCCTAAGAAATGATCTCCAACTCTCATATATAACTTTGTTGCACAGCACTAAATGCACCATTGTATTTGACAATTAAAAAGAAGCACAATGAACATTGTATTGAGGTAAAACCGCAACAATAACCGCACAGCAGCAACTGTCCCGCCGCAATAAGACGAGCAGAACCACGGAAAACGGAGCTGAACGGCATGAATGTGGTCCGTGTTTTTGAGGTAATGCATGTCATAGTGCAGTTATTAAGTAGTTTTTGTATCATGTGTGTTCAAGCAGACATATTTATTGGTGTTACCGAGACAAAACAATGGTGAAGGGACTGTGATAGCTGTTTACAGGTAAACTTGTAAACAAACTCTCTCAGATCCTTTAAAATTCGTTACCGCTGTCAAGCCAAACTACTACGCTAAATTGACCTTAAAATTTGAAAAATGATGTCGTGGTAAAACAGAATTGGGACATCTGTAGTGCTATCAAGTATTTCAACCATTCTCTAGATCCGTAGTAATCTGAGAGAAGTAACCCTCTCTTACTCTCTCTAACACTCTCTAAGTAACTCATGTAACCTCACCCTGCTGTTCAGCTGTTCAGGTGTGTAGAGGATGCTGTGTGTTGTCTGTCCGTATGTACCTCCGATCTTAAACTTGAACTGTGGGACATATCCCAAATACCTGGGGTAGCAAGTTGTTTCCATTTTTTAGTTTATTTCAGAAGTAGCAACTTTGTGTTGAAAGTAATTAATTTTATTCGTAGTATTGCGATCAAGGAAATCTCAGTTTTAAAAATCAAAGTAATGGCAGGTAAAAAATACACAGCAACAATTGCAATGTAGTAGTCAATAACTACACGGAGCTATCAAAATGCAAAGATAAAAACCAAAACAGATTATACAGCAGAGGGTGGGATTAGGACCACCTCCACCGCTTTGGATACTACCCCTTCAGCTAAATCTTTTACTCAAAATGAAATAACAACACTGGGACTAACCCGGGAAGATGATAAGGCTCTGGAGTAACTAACGTGCTCTGGACCATCCTGTTAGCACACTTTAAGTTTAAATAGAAAAATACGTTTTTTATTTACAAGACATGAGCCATTTGATGAATTTTAAATGTAACTGGGTGCCTGATATCAGTTGCATATCTTTGTGTAGTAATGTTGTGTATAGCTAAATTAGCAACATTAAATTATCCCTGCATTTTAAATTTATCATAGCACACAATGCCACAATACTTGATTTTTTTGAAAAATAAGTGCTTGAGAATATCCACACACTAAAACTTACTACAAAAACATGTTAAAAGTTCAATGTTTTTAACAAAAACTATACTGTTACATCAGCAGTCAAATTCTGCTGGGTGCCATGGTTAAATGGTGAGAATTTTTTAACTATGATCTTGGTCAATACTTCAAAATGAAAGTGGTCGATTTGAAAAATTTGAATTTTACTGTATAAGCTTTTTCGTCGTGTGTACATACATTATGCATCCGCACTAATGCAATGAGAGTATGTTGCTATGGCCAAACTCTGTAAGCAATTCCAAATTGCCGGCACATAAATCTATCCCGATAATATTAATCATACAGTAACTGTGTTAAATATGTGCTTTCAGATCAAGTAGTTTCTCTGTCAATATTACAATTTATCTTTAATAGATGCCAAAAGATGTTTTTAACTTTTATCATCGTTATAGAGGGAAAATCAGCGGGTCGCTTCCTATATACTACTAAAATTTTGGCGACAATTTTTGTTCGACCCTTCATCAAAGGGTATATTCCATGGTGTCTTGAATCATGATCTGTGGCTATTCCTTTCATGGTTCACCCAGTCCTCAGATTAATCAATTTTCTGTTAGTCTGTTATAGTAAATTCTCGGCTGCATAATTTTTACATTGAATCATGACAGAATAAAGGCGAAGTGAGAATACAATACAACTATGTGTACAGAACAATAGCCTGCAGCACTCCAGCCTTTTACTGTTTTGTCCATCAATTAATGAGCCTTCTCTTTCAACCCGGATTCTTTCAACCACAGTACACTTGCTTTTCTTCTTATTCGTGTGGTGTATTTGCTACTAGGTAGATAGCTGAATCATTTTTTTGTTGAAACGTGACATTTTTGTCTTTACTGCGAATAAAATTTGCGAATCTTAATCCATGAAATGGATTAAGATGTGAATACAGTTTACCAAGAAACCGTTTGTCTGGAATTTTTTCTACTTTCAAGGGTATATGCACAGTTAATGAGGCAGATCAGATGTGTTTTAAACATAGACATAAAATCAATAACGATAATTGAATAAAATTTAATGCAATTTTGCTGGTAAGATTGTGAAATAAAGTTCATGTGAGAATACGACAAATGTCGATTCCAGCATGCCAAGATTGCTAAATTTGCTCATTTTTTACATTGCCAATTTCAATTTTAATATTTTGTTTAATATCCCAGCTTAGATCAATCATCATACAGTATTTAAATTTTGTGAGCAGCTGATAACACAAATACTCCACAAAATGGGTTTAAATATCAAACCATCTCAGGCTAACAGAATAGTCTAAAAACACTTACAAGTGTGTGCAATCCATAAGTTTCCTGTTTAAAGACATAAATTTACAATTATTTGCTATCAGTGTGAGCTTCTTCAGGTTGCATAAATTTTTGTGATATTCACAAGAATTGCTGATAAAAAAGCTGTTTATATTATTATCAGAGGGGTATCACAAACCAAATAAAAACAAAAGAACAAAAACAATAACTTAAGAACATAATTTATATCACATAGCTGAAACAAAATGTACCAAAAAACTGTGAGGTTGACTTTCCATTTCCCAGTGCACCAGTCCAATAGAATCAATTACAGGTATAAGTAACATGTGCATTGTGCAAGATCAAGTCGTTACCAGTTGCGTAACGTAGTAGGTCTAGCCAATATGGCGCCCCTCGGCGATGAAAATGCGCCCCTAATTGGCGCCCCTGGTGTAAGGGCTTACTTGGAGCAATTGGTGAAAAAATGGCCGAAAAATCTAAATAAATAGTGAAGTTATTAAACCAATCACACTATTTTGCTAGTCGAGCAGTTAATCTTGCAAAATTGTCCCACATTTTTTCTGACGATTTGGCGCCCCCTGATGACGGCGCCCCCCGGCGTAGCCGGGGTGGCCGGAGCATCGTTACGCCGCTGGTTGTTACTGTTAAAGCACAATCCGTCAGAGAAATTTATAATACATTATGATACCCTTCCCCTTACATCTATACATGACAAGCCAGGTAGGCCAAGACATTGTAAAATATTACCACCTCCATTTTATCACATCAAAAACATTAATTAGATCTTATGTACATCATAAACCAAAAGGCATCCTTATTCAGGCACAGTGGCAAAACCTTGTTGGTCTAGCTAGTATGACGCCCCTCGGCAGTGAAAGGCACAGAGATTACAAATGTGATATTGAACTCCATATAACATAATAAAACAAATTATTGAATATAAAGATTGTATAATGGGTAAATATTTATTCAGGAAGCTAATGGTTCATCACCAGATCTTTTTGAAGCTTCCAGAAGTGTTGGAAAATGAGGCAAACTCTTCGATAGATAGTGAATTCCAGTTTTATAATGCATCAGATTTTCTATCTTTTGACTCATCAAAACTTGTGCTACCATTGGTTGTAGTTGTTTTTCAATTTCTAGTGATTGCATTCATTTGTTATAAAAACATTGAAGAGGAAGAGAATAATAAGATCGAGGAAGTTCAACAGAGCATTTTGAATGAAAGTCTTCTTGGTGGGCTAAATCTCATAGAAGTTGGACTAAATTATGGAACATTTGCAAATGCCGACACGAAAAGTTCATCTTGATTACTTAATTTTCAGATTTTGAGTAAAGGTGCCACAATATAGTTGGAGTTCATGTGGTGTTCAACAAGTATAATAGAGTCATTTCAAACATCAAGCAATATAGTTGGAGTACAGATGGTGTTCAGCAAGTAATAAAGGGCCATTTCAAACATCAAGCAAGCAATCTAAAGACACTCTTGTACCTACCCCTAGAATTGGTATTGTACAATAAATGTATACCGAGCAAGGGAAGGTTTTGATTAAAGTGCACACATTTAAAATAGCTGGCATTTTCCTAGCTATGGATTGCTTAAAATAGACCAATGACAGTAAAGTAATGTAGCACGGTTAACTGCACTGTTATTGGTCCATTTCGAATAATTGAGAACAAGGAAAACGCCAGCTTTTTATGTGAGTACTGTAAAATCAAATGCAAGTGACCATATGCTTTTTAAAGGACTCGAATTGAAAGCAGTCTAATTTATGCAGACATGTAAATAGAATGCTATCTTGTTACTTAAGTTTGCTACTTTCTTATTGTATACAATTCATGTGTAGGTATGATATAAATAATTTGACAATTTGTACTACTTTTTGAAATGAATAAAATAATCCGAGTTTGATTTCCAATTTCGCATTCAATCGTCCAATCATAAATGCAAATGCAGCATTGCATTAACCGATGCAAGCTCAATTAATAATTTGTCGGGCTGTGTGACTCTCTCACTTTTGTAGTCCGACTTTGTCCGACCCTCATTCTACGAAAATAAAATTACAGTAGAGTTTGCTTGGGGACCTCAGTCTTTTTTGCTTTGCGATCGGAGGGAAACGATCGGAGGGTACCGTAGAGAGAGCCACGCAGCACCCGGTACTGCTGTAAAACACTTTTTCTTTTGTATCCCATCATTAGGAGGAAATGTGAAAGTTATTTTGAGCCTGAGATCACCAGTTGTTTAAGATTGTCCGACTTGTCAAACGTTTCCTGACCTGCTGCCGCGAAGCGGCAGCCCCCGCGCGCGCCAAGCGCGCTGCGCTTGTTGACGAGATTATATCCGTCTAACGTTCTAGCTGCGTGAGTCGGGTATCACCGCGACAATGCGCTTGTCTCACGTTGCGCGCGGCTACGCCACAGGGCGCTTCGCGCGCGCCGGAGTGCGGAGGCTGCCGCCTTGCAGCAGCAGGGCTATGCAACGTGTATGTTATAGCTACGCGGCGCGGCATTTGAAAATTGAAAATGGGCCGCAACGCATTTCTCTAACCAGAGCACCTGGTTAGGTGAATGCAAGGCAAATTGACTTGTCTCACGTTGTGACCCTTTTCAAAAAACTTTTTCAAAAATTTTTAAAATTTTGGCCACGCCGCCGCGCGCTTCGCGCGCGCCGGAGGCTGTTGACGAGATGATATCCGTCTAACGTTCTAACGAAA
>JH154147.1:151583-162597 GCA_000226015.1 Mnemiopsis leidyi | reverse complement strand
GGACACACTACGAACTAGTACTACAATTTCAGCTGCGTATAAACGTGTCAGGGACACACTACGAACTGTACTACAATTTCAGCTGCGTATAAACGTGTCAGGGACACACTACGAACTGTACTACAATTTCAGCTGCGTATAAACGTGTCAGGGACACACTACGAACTGTGGGAAAGTGTGGTAAAATTACAACCTGACACATTGCTCGCTTCAGCGCACTTCCAGACCTACTGGGACAGCCGGTCTGTTATTCTTACATTTTATTTCTTGAGTTTTAAAAGTTTTGTTTTTTAATGAGTTCATGAGTTAATGTTTGTTAAAGTTAAGTGTTTAGATTTATGTACAGTGTGGAATATAAACCTGAATTTTTAAAAGAATTATCGTTATGATCAGATCCAGAACGAACTAGAAATCTTCCCGTTGCAGGTATGACGAGTATTTTATCGACCGGAACAGAGAGATGTTTGAGTGTGTGTTTAACTTCTACAGGACTGGAGACCTGAGTTTCCCTTCAGACCTGCCTAGCGAGGTTATCATGGATGAGGTCAGGTTTTACTGGCTGGAAAACATCTTCAATCATATGGACGACGAGGAAGAGGTATGAGGTGTACATTTGAGGGGGGGGGGAGTATTGAGAGGGGGTTTTAATCTATTATTATCAATACTCGAGCAGTGCAATGCGAATAGTCAAATTGGATATTTTTTCCGTGAACTGCCTTTGTAATCTCATATAAGCTGCATGTGTTTGAAGTATAGCTCTTCTCTAAACTTCTTAACTTAATATATAAAACCTTTATATTACTCAAGCAACTAAATTTCGAAATTCAGTCTTCGCCTCAGGGTGATCTATCAGAAAGACGAATATTCCCAAATAACTGGCGGGGAAGATTGGACAGGACACGACATTACCTCTGGATTGTTCTGACAGAACCTAAATACAACAAGATAGCTACTGTTTATGCTTGGTGCGACCAACTCTTTATCTTTGTTTCCATTCTCGGGATGATCATCGAGACTCTTCCTACCGTGAAAAATAAAATAGATGAGGACGACATCTTTGGATCGGTAAATCTTGTCTTTGTGGTTCTTCTTTGATCTCTTGATCTCTTATATGTGCTTTATCCGAACTCCAATGGCTGATTGTTCAATTTCCCTTTACAAAAATTATGACTAGCCGTGCATATGAATCACTCCATTTCTTTCAGATCGAAGGAACAGCCCTATTTTACGCTGAACTGTGCACAACCTGCTTCTTTACTCTTGATGTGGTCATGAGATTCATAACAACTCAAAGTCCGGGAAAGCTCATCACTTCCGTCATGACTTGGATCGACATTATGAGTGTCCTGCCCTTCTACATACAGGTATAATGGGACATTGGCGAATAGTTTTTACTATATCGACATTTCAATTATTCAATGTTTATTGAACTTGACAACTAACATAAATTTGCATGTCGTTATCAAAATTTTGCATCTCAGAATTGTTTAAAGATTTCAAAGAGTAATATTTCGGGTCTACGAGTTATCAGATTAGCAAGAGTTTTCAGAATGTTCAAGCTTTTCAGAAGAAGCAAAAAGCTTGCACTCATTGCTCTTAGTCTCAAACGTTCTGGTGAGTTTTCTTGTTCTTTGAGTTCGCGTCGAATTATTGACCCTAAATTGTTCAGTATACTTATATAAGCTTTGTATTTATCAAAATTTCAATGATCGCTTTCACTTGGACAGATTGGGGTTAATTATCTGTCGGCACATTTGGGTTTAAACTCAACTTATATTCAGCGTCAGAGTTGTTACTGTTCGTATTGGTTTGGGGGCTAGGAGTTATCATATTCAGTGTTATAATGTACTACGCGGAGGGGGACAGAAATCCCAAAATGAACAGTATTCTCGCTACCTGGTAAGTCCTAGTCCTAAATACTTTAAGGTTTTGACAGTATTCTCTGTTCTCACTAACGTATTTTTTATTGCTCTTAACAAGAACATTCCACTTTATACTGATAACCAATAGTAAACTCCGTTAGTTGGTGGGCGGTTGCGACCATGTCGACAGTGGGCTACGGGGACGTGTATCCCCGGACTCCTACAGGACAAGTTGTAGGAACTGTTGTTTCCTTCCTCTCCATGATCTTCCTGGCTATGCCACTCACTATTATCGTCTCTTCCTTCTCTAAAACTTACAAGGATTCCAAGAAAGGTTTAACTAATATATTTCCTGGTCTTATTCAAGTCCAATTTTTGTTATATTTCTTGGTTTTATTGTTTTTGTTTATCTTAATCTTGTGGACGGTTCGTTGGCTACTTTTAGGCTTATGTTGCTTAGTTTGTATTTTTTCAGGACGTGCAAGACCAACATCAGATGAAAACAACGGTATCTGACTACAAATCATATCACGTTCTTATCGATCGAGGAATCGAGGATCTCTCGTAAGCAAACAGACTGATCGTTCTATAATACTATTATATATAAGGCATCAGTTTGATCTCACAAGTTTGTAGCCGATGATCAGTTGAGAAGAAGAACAAGATAGGGTGAGTCTACAGATTGTCAGAATTATTTAGTATCATGCATTCATGCGACCTTTTTGTTGGCTAAAGGACTTCGGGGATTATTTTTCGTGATTATAAGACTTAAAAAAAGGATTAGTTTATTATCCCTTCTATTTAATTTTTATGATAAGATGAAATTGTTATTTTCCGGAGTTTCCTTTCCCCATGACAACCCGACAAAGTTTGTGTTGCAAAATCAAACAAACAAATAAAAGTATTTTTGAATAGATTTAGTCCCAACATTAAGTCCCAACATCAAGAACAACTTCTCCAACTCCCTAAGTCTGGTTGAATCTAGCAGGTCCAGTGCTGGTGAACACAGCTCCCATCAGGACACTTCTTGAAGCCATCCGGGCAATCTCCACCATTGCCGTCATCTTTACCGCACTTGTCACAAGTTTTCTTACAGACAAAGTTCATGTAGTCGACGTAGGTGTGACTACAGTAGCCCTGGCTCTTCCATCCCGCACAATTAGCACTCATGTCTTGACATTCGCACTGTTTACAGGACAGCTGACAGTTAGCCTTCATGTACGACCAGTTCTGAGATAGCGTTGTAAGTTAGTTTGGTGAAAGGGGAATTTAGGTTTTAAAATAATTAGTGTCCTTGCGTTAAATCTATGAGTCTATGTCTATAAGTATGTGATAAATAAAATGAATTTAGGTATGAGAAGTAATATATGCTCGAAAGTCAAAATTGGACGTTTGATTTTATTTTTCGTCATAAACTGTCAAGAAATTTATGTCCATTTTATGTTCGATGTCCCTACTGTTAGGTTGTAATCATTTGACAACTTACCTTCTCACACTCAGAAGGATTTCGGCTAGCCCACTCAGGACAACTGCTGTGGTTGTCAGTGCACGTTTTCCCGCCATCGTCATTTCCGTCGTCGCTTCCGTCATCGCCTGAAGAGGAGAATGTTTTTTCATAAAGTCAACCTGACACCAACAGGGTAACAGACCAAACTAAGAGGGCGCAATTCTTATATAACAGAGGTAGAAACGGGCATCAGAACCTGAGGTTCATAAGCAGAAACGTGATCTGGAGCTAATACATCAAGTTACAACCTTCTAAAAAGAAAAACTGGTGTTTTCTACAAAGATTGCGGCCTCCCTTACCTTCTTCGTCAATGCCATCATCTGTCTGGCCAGTGCTCTGGAAAGTGGGGGCGAATCCCATGTCGGTGATGCCACAGACATTGCCCCTGCCGATCCTGAAGTAGCCACTCTCACCCCAGCTTCGTCCCCAGCTGTTCTTCATTCGGAAATATTCGGGGGTGTATCCAACACTCGTCACGGCGTGTCCCCCTCCTACAGGAGGTCGTTATAATGGAACTTTATCGTCTTTTTTGTTTACCATTAAAATTATCTTGATCCTTTACTTGTTTATTATAATTGTTCGTTATAAGTTAAAACTTTTGCTTTTCAGGATCTTTTAAATTTGTTATAGCAGACTCTTTATCAGTTCTTATAGTTCTCCGAGTTTACTTTCAGTTTTTTGATTCTATAGTTTTATCATTATCCAACTTTTTACTGGTGGACACAAACTTCTGCTGACAAACCTGAGCAGTATCCCTTTGTGTAGATGCCCCCTCTGTATTTGAAGAAGTCGCTGGCAATCTTGTAACCTACGGATAAAGGTCCTCTGGTGGCGAGAGCTGTGACATGGTTGGAGTCTCCCCGTGTGTTGGTGTATCCGGTAACTCGGAAGGCGATGAGGTGGTTCTTGGTGTGTTGGTGGTTGCAGCTGGTCTGCGTTCCGGTGTACGGAATTTCTTTCATGGACCCAAGTCTGCCGGATCCTTTCAGCCAATCAAAGACTCTGGACATGTAACCCCCACCGCAACCGTTACGTTGGATGCAGTTCAGTCCTTCCTGCTCGGAGAATGACTTCAGGATGCTGCCTTGTGTTTTGTAATGTCCTTCTAGGGCTCCGAGACCAGAGAAAATCCAGCATGAACCGCAGCTCTTCTGGTCTTTCACCTTGGTCACAGCAACACCTCTCCAATCTTTTGCTAGGATGGTTTTTATTTAATTTGCAGATATGGTGATTAGTAAAAGTCTTTCATCATTCAGTATTCACGATTTTTAATTGTTTTAAACTATTCAAAATGGGGTAGAAGTTTAGCACTTACAAGAAGGGTTAGAAAGGAATTGAGGGAAGGTTTCCTCCTCAACAGGTCCCATACTCTCGAGGACTTGGGAGACATTTAAGCCGGTGTAGCTGTTTTTTTCCTCCTCTGTCATGTCTGCGAACATGTTGAGCTCCATTTCCCATCCTTCGTGTTTGGCATTGTGATCGAGTACCTGCAAGTGAAGGAAATACTTATCTAACATACTGGGAATGTGGAAACCTCGAGAAATCATTCTTATATTATAGTCCTACCCTAGGTCTGTTCAATTTCAGCGACTTTTTGTCGGTACCTCCTTGAGTGACCGTCTGAAGAGACCAGCTCTGAGTCTCCTCTCCTGAGTAAGATAGTGGCGGTCTTGGTCCGCTGCGTACTCTGAGAAGAGTTTGGTAAACTCGCTAGGGTTGCTCAGGGCTGACTGAAGAAGACCTGCTTCTTTGTGCAGAGCCGAGCTGACTCCCAATAAGAGAATGAAGAAAATCATGGTTTAGATTCGGTTCCGAACTGTGGTTGGGTACCATCGTAGCCCCTTTATATAGCAAGTTGTAAGATCTGAATGGCGGGTCTATGTCTGAAGTAGATTTCGTTAACACGTTCAATCGATTTAGTCTGTTTCTTTCAGACTTGATGGTGCAAACCGAAAGATAGTTTTGTCTTGCTATGATTTTAGTTTTGCACCTTAGGTGTAAAAATTGGCAACCCAGTGCTTTTTTACGGTATTTCAGGTAGACCACTTTTAACACCTTCCCTGAGCTTAGAAACAAAAGAAATAACACTTAACAACGCAGACCACTGTCAATCTAATCGGTCCGTACTTCAAAAAATGTTTCTACATCTGCTGCTTTAATTTATCAAAATCAAATCTTAGACTTAAAGTAGTCACGTCCACTTCAAGTTCAAAACATGATTAAATCCCTGGCGTCCATGGTATTTTCTTATGCTCTTATATAATTGTAAGAACTGAATTGTAATTGTGTTCAATCTGTTAGTGAAATCGTAAAAATTAAAAAGCAAACATGTTTAATAGACGAATAAGGGGTAATTTTAAGGTTAAAGAGTGAAAATTTTACAGACTGTAATACTTTTGAGATGCAGACAACCAGCCGATGCAGGCCAGGGTTGGGGCAGGGTGTCGGGCTGGGTTGGGGCAGGGTCTGGATCAAAAGCGAGGTAGGGGCAGGGTCTGGGCAGGCAAGCTTGGGGCAGGGTTAGGGCAGGCTCAGTTGTTTTTTAGGCATCTCTCTTCTAAAGTGACAGATAGGGAGATATAGATAGATATAGGGAGAGGGATGGAGACGTAGGTGGAGCTAGGCATATTTAGATCAATCTAAATATGGATATAGAGATAGATAGAGATAGATTGATAGATAGAGAGAGAGACAGTGAGAGAGATGGATAGAGATAGAGATTCAGAAAAAGATAGAGAGATAGGTATAAAAAGATAGAGATAGAGAGATAGGGTAAGGTGCCTTATTTCGTCAGTCCCCTTATTTTGTCACTTTTGCGCTAAAAAACTGATGGAGTATTCAGTTTTCGATGTTAAGCCGACTTTTTTACATCAAAAATAAGTTAAAAGGATGGGGAAACATCTAGTGTTGCAATTTGGATTCCATCTCAACTAGAAATATCCCAAAATGTACGATGAAATTTTTTGGTCGAAAAAAATAAGATCCTTATGATTTTCATAAGGAATTTGTAAAACTTTCATCTTTAATAAAACCACAAATTGTGGGTGCAGAATGACCATACTGTTGTTGGTATGTTTCTTTGATAAAAGGAACGTACAGAAAAATTTTTAAGCTTTTGGCTTAATCATGAGTCAAGTTATGGAGTGTGACAAAATTAGGGCACCTTTTTACAAAAGTACCTAATTTTGTCACAAAAATCGACTTTTCTCGAATCTCCTAAAAATCACAGAGAATGTTTAATATGACCTATTGCAACTATTTTGGAAGTTTTGTGGCGATTTGGTTTCTACAACGGAAGTTATGACCAATTTCATGCTTCAAATTTGCCAGTTCACCAGTATTATACTATTTATTAGGTAAATTTTCCTTCGTGCGCCTCTGTTTGAAGCAATTTCCAAGTTTTAGCTCCCAAATGACATTGCAGACAACTTGAACTTGTACCACAAGATGTGTATCCTAAGACTCTGAAATCTGGGATCTAGTCTATTGATAGTAATTAACAAGGTAGCTTATTGTCGATCTGATTCCATTTTAAATTTTTTTTCTACAATTATTCCTTCAACAGCAGCCTGTGGGCCCTAATCAGCCATATTGATCATTAAAGGATTAGAATTAGCAAAGATTCTTTATAAATTAATATCAATTGATATTGATAAATGGTTTATAAATTGACACCTGGAACATCCATTTGTTCTATTGAGTGGATCCATTGGCACCATTGGTGCCAATTAAATTGTCCCACTCATCAAACTAAATGACCGTTTTGCCCAGTTACTCCATTTGTGTCCGATAGAGAGAATGATTGAGAGATAAGGTTATTAGTAAAATTTAACCCTATACTTCTATAGTTTCCGTTGATTAATTAAAGAATAGGGGCACATTAGTTTCCTTAATATAGCATTATGTAGTGTGCAAGATAAGTAGCTAACTGTTATTAGAAGTCGTCCATCCTGCTGACCCCCGTGGGACTGATTGGGCTCTGTGATGTGACCCCCCTGGGAACCCAGATTCCAAGGTTCCCAGTTGTCGGCCAACGGTCCATCCTGCTATGGAAGGTTTACAACAATCTGCAAGCAACAAGTATGCTTATAAAGATATAATGATCTTATATAGTTTAGAAGAGAAGGCTCACAAGATCTTGCAATACAAGGCTATGACATATCATAAAAACTTCGACAAGGTTTGTTCCCTTTTTAGGACATGAAGTCCTACCCTAAAAATTCATTCCTTGATATTTTAGGGAAAAATCAGTATAATTTGCATCTTGTTTCAACTGTATCTAGAAACCGAAAATCAAAATTATTTAGAATGGAAACCGAGTTTCAATCCATATAATTTGGATATCAGAGGAATGGGTGTGGATATAAGGGTGTAATTGAAAAATAACTATTTTGGCCATAAATTTGTTCTTGAATACCATTACAGCCACAGAACAGTTGCTTCCTGTATACTCAGCCAATAGAAAACATATTAAGCGTGGATTGTGCAGGTGACAAAATTAGGTAACTTATGAAAAAAGTGGTAAATACGTTAAAAATATGGGCAAAAGTAGATTTAAGATGGTTTTTATGTCACCGGAACAATTTTTGGCCTTGAAATTTTGCATGAGTGGCTAAATATAGTCATTTCGACTGCAGCTAGTCTTAGAAAAAATTTCGTCGACCCATTTTTGAGATCTGATACCCAAAATCTCACACATCTTTGCTGCCTCACAAAAAATGGAAACGATAGATTTTTACATTTTTCAGGGTACAGCCTCCAAGAAAATCGTTTAAATGATGCCTCAGTTGCCCCAGATTGTCCTAAAATTTCGTAGTTTTTCCACCAGAGCCAGGTGACAAAATTAGGCACGCCATGACAATTTTAGGTAAAGTTACCTAATTTTGTCACATTTTTTCAATAATTTTTAAAACAATCTTCCTTTAGTCCAATTTGGTTCATATTTGGAACAGATACCGCCTTAATTCTCTTGTTAAAGCCAGTAGAGGTTTCATATCAATCGGAGTTATCAATTAAGATAAACAAATACATATGTCACAAGAAGTCAAAAAAGCGCCCTGAAATGACAAAATTAGGCACCTTACCCTACTGTACGTGTCAATACATAATAATTCTTGTGTAACTTAATTTTGTTATTTAAGTTTGAAATAGATCAGTTTAGAAAAAACTCTTAAATAACTTGGATTACCAGAATTACAACCTTTAAGATAGGGCACACTTAGAGACCAGGTACACATTTAAAAAACATTAAACAAAACACATTTGAACAGTGCTACACTCATTAAATCACGTGACAAATAGTTAAAATGAGCAATGTACTGATAAGGTATAACAAGCAGGGGGTGGAAGGGGACTATACAATGATCATTAGAACACGTCCCCAGATAGCAATATTGCATTGTCTGTCAAAGTCATAGTTATCCCGGCCCTCCGATAGGGCAAGTGCTTTAATTTTGTGAAAAGTGAAATGTTGTGAAAAGTGAAATGTTGTGAAAAGTGAAATGTTGTGAAAGTGGGTTTTATGGGCATGCATTTAATGCATTCCCATAAAATCCACTTTCATTGCATTAAGATTTAAGAATTAAGACCAACAATAACCATGATGTCAAGCTGATTTCTCAGAATAAGTAGGACACAAATCATCGGCCCAGCCCTCATCATGTGAGTAAATCACGTGTGAGTAAATCACGTGATGCTGTTATTAGTTTGTTTACCCGGTGCTGGTTCTTACTTAAATTCTGACTTAAATAAGATTACTTAACTTTGACAGCTACTCAACACACAAATACCGACTAGTCGACAAGTTAGATAGAAAGCCAACTGTCTGGGTTTTTAGTTGGGAAAACAAGATCTGATCTGTTGTTCCAAATGTGATCTGGCATTATTCCAACTAAATCAACAGTTATTACGTTATATTTGTATCTCATGTGACCAGATACTACAAAATGTCCCTGATTACACAATACTGTACATGTACGTGTACGTGACTACAGACAATAGACAAGCTCTGCTTACTGACACACTACACAACACTGTCATACAATTCAAACTGTAGGTACAATTCAAACTGTAGTACAATGTTACACTGTAGTACAATGTTACACTGTAGTACAATGTTACACTGTAGTAATGTCATGGCATAGTCAGACTTCATACACATGATGGTACTGACGAGTTTATGAAAAGTTAACTCAACAATTAGATAGAAAGACAAATATAATATTCAAAGAAATAATGAAGTTTGGAAAAGTCACGTACAACAAGAAAATTAGTAACTTACGACAAGAGAATTAGTAACTTTAGTGAAGGCGAGACCCATGGTAAGTAAAAACAGTATAGTGTTCTCCTGGTACAACAAAGTGTCGCTCTCTGCTAGTATCTTGTAAAACATTCCAGTGAGGAGGAGGATCGGGATACAGGGAGATAGAACTGATGTGTCCTGGGGAAGAGTGGGGGTAATTAGTTTAATTATGTGTAATTGTGTTTAATTGTGTGTAATTATGTGTAATTATGTGTAATTATGTGTAATTATGTGTAAGTGTGGGTAATTGTGTGTAATTATGTGTAATTGTGTGTAATTATGCGTAATAATTCTTGATAAGCATAATCATGTGCTTTCACTAGATAAAACTTATGTTTTATTAGTATTTCTATGGCGAAGACGAGTATGGCGGAAGGCCTAGTAAGATACTGATTAAATATCAGCTTTTCCTTATCCTATCAAGTATCAAATTCATTAGTCACTAATGTTTAATTCAGCTGTTTCATAATGTTTACATGTATTATTGCAAGTGTAAGGATATTGCCAATCATTTAAATCTGTACGTGTTTTTACATACGCTCAATATCCGGCAATATCTAAATGTCTTGGTGTTGACACTGTATAACAGAGTAGCTTTTAAAATTCTTTCAACGTTCACGCTTCACATTACAAATCAGAATGTATTAGACTGGCTTCAGAGTAGTATATGTGTGTACTTCGTCTTAAATTATCAGCAACTATTTTAAATAGGTGAATATCAAATATCAAATATCATAAATTAAAATAATCTTATTTGAGTACTGATAACTGGGGCCTCCTTGACTGGAAAGTTAAACTATTGATGACAACTGTCATATTTGGGATATTTGGTACACTGGATTGTACATTGTGTAGTTTAAACTTTAAGTTACTACGGCCCGGGTGTCACTTATTGGAATTTCTAAACTGTAATCTCACTCACGATTAATATTTCAAGATTGGCTGATATAAAAGTCTCATATAAGACGAATGCAACATTAAATATATTCAAATAATGTTCAGATAATGTTTAAATGATATGCAAATGGTATTCTATTGACATAAGAATAATGTTTAAAGAATATTCGAATAATCCCGAACAAATACTTACGGCAATAGTAGCTCCGTTTTTACCAATTCCTCCCGTTAGAATTGTAGCTACATTTCCCGATAAGATAAAAGATGAACATGAACATACTGTACTCAAACATAACATCGCGTGCTTAATTTGGAATCCTGAAATTGAAGGGCGATTGTGAGAGGAATGAGGGGGAGGAAGGAGGGGAGGGAGGGAGGGAGGGGAGGGAGGGAGGAGGGAGGGAGGGAGGGAGGGAGGGAGGGAGGGAGGGACGGAGGGAGGAGGGA
>JH154147.1:87357-99301 GCA_000226015.1 Mnemiopsis leidyi | reverse complement strand
TTCTCTGAATTACATCTTCAATACAGTAATACTCAAGGTCGTATCGTTTAATTAGTTGTATGTTTTGACCGTGGTTACGTTACATATATAAGGCACGTATGTATGAGCTGTCAGCTTGCATGTTACGAATCTATCACGGTGTCACATGGCGAAGAGATACCACTGAAAAATTTCGGGGGAAAGGAAGGGGCCCGGTAAATTGAGCGTTTACTGTAGAGTAAAAGAATTGAAGAAGGCCATCATATGCCCTGAGGTATTTTTCAACAAATTCAAGCACAGTGAAAGTTCAGAAAAATATCATTTGCTTTGATAGTTCCTTCCTCGGTGTTAAGAATTTTTGCTCTGTTTCACAAGAAGTTAAGCTGCTGTTCTGAAAGTAGTTCCACTCTTTTTCAGAGGTTGAACAAAAACCGATGCAATTTAT
Organism: Mnemiopsis leidyi; assembly: GCA_000226015.1. Classification (NCBI taxonomy): domain Eukaryota; kingdom Metazoa; phylum Ctenophora; class Tentaculata; order Lobata; family Bolinopsidae; genus Mnemiopsis; species Mnemiopsis leidyi. The sequence goes on along the minus strand of JH154147.1, from coordinate 98,877 downwards.
TGATATGTGTAGTTTCTTACAGGGTCCATGATATGCCCGAATGTCTTTGTGAATTCGCATTTCGCACGTTCAATTTGAGTTCAGAAAAATATCATTATTTTTGATAGTTCCTTCCTCAATGCATTCAAAACTCCACTCTATGTCACAATAGCTACTGTTCTTAAAGTAGTAACAGTCCTTTCAGAGGTTAAAATAAGACCAATAGAACACGGGTTTTCTTGCCTGTTTTTGTGATACAACTTTTGTTGCTCATATGTAGAATTCCGTTTATCGAGCGAATTGACGCTTTTTATGTTGTTGCAGTTCTGTACTTTCTTTTTCGAAAATGATAATCCTTTTTTTTTGTTGAGCTTCTAAGTATGATACTATGATAGCATCTTTTTCCCATTTTATCAATTTATGGCAATTCATTTTATCTTTTTCCCCTCTTTTTGTCATTATCTTTTTTGTAATTATCTTTTTTCCTTTTTTCTTTTCCCTCTTGTAAGTATAAGCTGTCTTTATTGGGGTCATTCATAACCAAGCGGTACTTATGGCTCGTACTCAAATCCAGCGAAAATTAAGGAATAATCCATTTTTCGTATTCAAAATAATGGCTCGTCTAAACCACCAAGGTATTTCAAAAACTTCTTCTTTCACCGGTTTAATTCTGTCATAATCCTGTCTGCTAAACGTTTGTGGTTGCCTTTTCATCCGTACTGACATTACAACATTGCTGCGGGCTGTCTTGCTTGTGTTCATTGGGAGCGACCTCTTCTCGTTTCTTTGATTGCGGTAAAATCTCCGAGGTCCTAGAATAGATTGTGCTTGCAAAGCTATATAGCCTGGTTGAGACTTTTCGAGATGTTGGTGCAAGAAATCCTGATATGGTGTCGTCATACAGCAAAGGATTTAGGACTGAGTTTACCGGAAGAAGCACCATGGCAACGTAAACGTACCAGTTGGTAGCATCGATGAACTGGAAGTTGTGTAAAGCACAGACAACTAGGAATGGTATCCAACAAATAAAATCTGTTGCTATGATGAGCGATATCTTTTGTTCAATCTTTTCTTTTCGTCGCACATTTTCAAGATTGCTGTTTTGTCCAGAACTGGAAGAGGATTTCCATGTCTGTATGGTGATGCGAATATAGGATGTTGACATCACAAGAAAGCAGATAAAGTTGACAGTCAGCACACACCAAAGTAGTCCGTTTCCCTCGAAATTGATAATTTCAACCACCTCCGTCTTTTCCTGGAAAGATTGTCTGCTTCGTCTAGCGTCATCGTTTCGAATAAAGAATTTAAACAAACAATGTCCATCATTACCATAGTAGTGCACATTTTGCCAGGTTATTGTTTCATGCTTGTTTGTGAACATTAGTGCAACGTTTTTGTGAATTTCTTCCCATGGCAAGTCGTAGGAAGTATTTCGATCACCATGGTATGCATTTAAAACATTTACATGCCGTTCCTTATTAGGGAAGCCTATGAAGACGTTATTTTCCGAGCCATAGTAGATGCCTTCCACGAAATAATTTTCAAAAGAAGGAACTAGAGGTACAAATGCAATAGCTGCCGAAGATGCTAGAATAATGGCAATTTTTACAGAAGTTTTGAAGATTGCTCTCTTGGTTACATGGGATGGGGTTTTCATGGAACTCTTTGTTAGCCCGATGTATCTCGTAACAGCTAGGACAGTCATTGCAAAAAGGGATGTTTGTGACCCTATAGTGCTGATGACTCCTAATGATACTGGCAGTAGGCACTTCCAATGATGGCATCGTATGTGGCAATAGCAATTAAATAGATACCGTTCAACAGGTCACCCAAAGCAATCGTCATGATCAGGAGCTTGGTTTCAAGCATGTTTCCCGTCTTGACCAGTTTAAGTGAATAGGCTGTTCTGATGATAAAGATGAAATTCAATATGGTGGCGAGGATTCCCATGAGCCAGCAGATCACACTTATGGACAAATTGCCCAAAATCTGCTTTCCACAATGTTCGTTGCACTCGTCTGACAAATCATAGCAGTCAATCAAACCGTCACATCTCTGCTGCAAGGATATTCTACTCTTATTATTACCACATAAAATACTGTTGACACAGTTTGCTTCATCTGACCAGTCACCGCAGTCATTTGTTAGATCACAAACTTGGCTGAATTCCACGCAACGTTTATTTTGGCACTGAAAGTAATCGTTCTTGTAAGTTTTTCCGTTCGACTTAGTGACAAAAGTGAGACCTTTCTCACCTGCAAGAGTGTAAACGCGATCTGGATACTGTCCTGGACAAGAGTTGTATTTTAGAAGGGTGTCTCCTATCGGACAGGTTGCGTCCTTACAACGATCCATGCAGCTAAGATACACATAGAACTCACCAAACGTGTCTTGACAATTTACTCTGCTCTTTGGGATGTTTAACCATTTTGTCAATCCGAACGCCTTTATCTTATCTTTTCGAAGAAATTCTTGTTGCTCACATTCATCCCTCGGGCCATCGACTAATCCTGTACATAAATCCGTGACTTCATCGTTGTTCATACTTATTGTAGGGGCAATCTTTTTTAAGAAAGGGAAGTCTCTCGAGAACTTACAGACTTCGTGTTCTACTTGACGTTCTTGGCCACACGATTCCACACCATCGCACATAATGTCAAGCCTCACACTGACAGAATAAGTCGAGAGATTACATTTAAAGACGTCTTTACAGCCGACTCGTTCTGTTCTTGGAATAACATATCTAGTTTGGTTTAATTCGGGAAGACACTCTCTCCATTTCGAGGTTTCCTCATCTTCGCCATTCTCACAATCTTCTTTTTCATCCAAAAGCCATGAAACAGGAATTTCGTTTCTTTTTTTGTACTTACCAAATTTTCTTTGACAGAGAAAACCTGTTGTCATCAGTTTGCAATCATCAGTAAGTTCGTCTATCCCGTTTCTGCAGTCTGGAGATTTGTCACACATTTTATGTCTATGAACGATGCAATCTTCTGAGTCAAAAGAAAAGTGCTCACAAAAGCTCTCTGAACCATCATCGCAGAATTTGTTCTGATTGTTTGCTTTGAAGTGGTAACAGACCATATTTTTTGAAATGGATCTTTTCTTTCCCTCTATTTCGCAGAATCCTCCAATCCTATCTGTATCGTCACAGTCTGTCTGGTCAAAAAAGTCAATGCAATACGGGAAAATTCCTTTTGAAATGTCAAATATAGCACACCTAGTAAAATTATGAATAGGAACAGTTATATCCTCTCCGAAAATATATTTTGCTTTATAGTGAGTACAATATTCTCTTCCTAGTTCAAGTTCATCGCAGTCCTCTTCGTCTGAATTGTCGTCACATCCTTTAACATCATTACATATCCAATGAACAGGAGCATAACCCACCTCTCCTAATCTCGAACATTTCCTGCCGTATGAAAAGCCCCCGCAATAACTTTCATCCCGGCACGAGTCGCTATTAGTATTACCGTTATTACAAATACCGTCACATTCACCTGAACTGTTTTCTGGTTTATAAATTTCGTTATACTTATATTGCCCATTTTCATCATCTGCTGACACAGAACTAAAATTTCCTCCGCAAAGTGCATCCACCTTTTGTTCGGCTGTAATAAGTGTGCCGAATCCACATGCCTGGTATACAAAGGGATCTTTTTCACACACATCAGAGGTGGTAGTTAGCATGAAGACCCCGCGACTTTCCTCCCATGTCTTCAAACTCGGTTTGTATCTGGTATCGGAAAGAGCACATTTGAAATGATCTTGCAGCTTCTGGTTGCTACATCTATATTTTAGGAATCTTTCCACTTCCGATATTTCACACTCCTTGTTGTTGATTGGTCTATAGTCCCGACACTTATCACATACGCAATACTCTTTAGTGTTGCCGCAATCCTTCAGATTTCCATTACAGCAGGGTTTTTCTCCGGTGGGGTTGCACTGGGATGGTTCTCCACTTCTTAGTGGGTAGTCTGTACCGCACTTTCCGTCATCTATCCAGCTTTTTGCATCTGAGTTAAAGCAAATTAAAACAGAGCTACAAATGATGTAGGTAGTACTAGTCATTCTATGCATTGCCTTTTTAACGTTTTATCAGCCCAGAAATGCTGTTTTGACGGACCCTAAAACTTGCTGGTGTGGTTAGAATATGGATGATAATAATTAATATATTAATGTTTTCCATGTTATACCTTTTTCTTTGCCACAGTTTAGCCATACATCATTAGTGTGGCTGCAAATGGATAAATCATTTTCCATTTCACAGTTAATAATTGTCTCACTCTTTAACATACATTGTGATATTTTGTAATTTGCTTTTTCCAATGACTGCCTGAAATGTAAAAATGCTTTTTGTTGTCTCTGACTAATATAGAAGGCCACCACGGAAATTTGTATGGCGGTAGGATTCGTACTTTAATTTGAAATCGTTCTAACCGATCATCTCTCATGCTTTTTAGCCGTAGGCAAAAAGTAAAAAAGATGGTCTGATTTTGGGTGGTAGGGGGTAGGTAGATGGCGGTGTCCGCTGTCCGCCGTCACAAAGGAAACACCTGTAACACACTAAGCAATTTCAAATTCATGAAATCTTTTCGCTTTTTTGGTTTTAGTTTTCGCATTTTGTGGTTTCTTTGGGGTGTAAACTCTTAGAAGGCGTTTAATGTTAAACTGTACAGTGTACGTTACCATTACCCCAAAATTTAATTAATGTTCTCTTAAAGAGGAAAACTTACTGTAGCTTAACTACATCATTGTTGGTATCTTCTGTTCGACCCCACTCCACACAAATTTCGTAGCCAAGTAGCTGGCAAAAATAGTCTGCTAGTGCAAAGTTGAATTTTTCGGAAGAGCCACAAACAGTAGCGCGGTGTGTTGTGTTTTCTTTGCTGTAATTCATCACGAGCAGTCCCCTCTTCTTTGTGTGCTTGATTACTTTATCGCTTTCGATGTCATACGAGTAAAGTGCCGGTTTCCCTGAAATTATAGTTTTGAAACACTTGTAACTAGCGGTAACCCACGGTCCTGGCCAGAGTTTTTGATTTGATTCGGGCTATCAACAACAATTCTGCTTCATGACTTGTCTTAGTTTTTACATGCAGTATTTGAAGCAAAAAAAATAAGACTTAGAACAGAAATTCGAATAGTTAGGTTTTGGTCATTATTTCATTAAATTGACGGATATAGGATACGATGGACTCGGGTAAGGTGCATAGTAGCATGGAAGAAGCTGCAACGACCTTGTATGGTGCCAGCGAATGCTTTTACCACTATCAGTGACTTAGTCGTTCGCCATATGCAATTTAGAAAAAGGGGTATCGACATTTCATCAGCTTTCGACACTAATTAGTAGGCGATTAGGAAACAGTTCTTAATTCGTCTCATCGATGCTTGTTGCACGAAAGATGAGGTAAGGCTGGAGCGACTATTGTTATTCAACACCAAACTCCATGTGTTGGCAAATCCAAGTCAACTGTGTTAATTGGCCTCACAGGACTATAGGAGCTTTTCACTATCAAGTTGCTTATTTACCTTCACTTTTGCCGCTACTCTTATATTAGACCGACCCAATCCACCAATTAGTGACACATGCTTACCATTTCTTTCAGAATATATACTAATTGTGTTGACTTCCTTAACTCCATAAGGAAGACCAAGCCGATCTTGCACAAATCTCACCAATAGCTGCCTCAGTCCTCAAAGAATGGAGTCAAAGGATCAAAGATTGGACCTTTAAGGAGTCCCAAGCTACTTTGTTAACTTATATGCAGTACAGAAGACATTTTACATAGAATAAAGTTAGAAAATGTTACGTTGGTGAACTTTCGTAAGATCTGGCTACAAGGCAGGGTTGGTGGTGTATTGGTATCAACCCCGACTTTCCATGCAGGGGATCGGGGGTTCGATTCCCAGATCCGCCAATCCTAGAGAAGTGCGCTAAGGGCATTGTCGGTCGACTCAGCCGAATGACCGGGAAGACGTGATTGAGGGATAAATGAGGAGGGTCTCCGTTAAAACTTTAAAAGATCTAGAATCTTCCAGGAGCCCCTTCAGTAAAACTGTAAAAGCCTGGGTACAGGTGTAACTAAATACAAAAATTCAAAACGGCAGAAAAATTCGACTTAAACGAAAGCTATACTCATTTACAAGATGATTGAGTTTGTCACGCACTGATTTTAAAGATTGACCTTTAAGCCTTCCATAGTTTATCTCACAGTTTGATATTTCTTCCAAAACAATTTAAAGTAGATTAACAACTGTTATCATGAGTTTACCTAGATTAGAACAGTGTGGTTCTTCCTGGAAAGCAAATTGTCTTTCTGGTGTACAGGTCACTTCTCTGCTCCCAGTGTTTATAACTCCTGTGTCAGAACATGTAACTTCTACCACAGTTCCGGGTTCTACTGGTAACTGTGCTGTTGTTTCCAGACTGCTCGTCCACTCTTTATTTAGTCCCTTACAATCTGGTTGTAAGAATGTTAGATTAATGTATTTCAAGGCACAATAAAAACCCCATTTACCGGGCCCCGATAAACCTTATCCGCCGGTTTACCGGGACCATTCCTCTTCCCCCATGAAGATAAGGGAGGGGATTAAGTGGAGAAAGTGTAGAGATAAGATTTGAAAACGGTAGAGGAAGAAGGGTGGAAGGGAAGAATGTAAAATGGGTAGTTGGAGGTTGGTTGGGACTGAGGAAAGGGAAGGGAGAAAAGATAAGAGGAAAAGCACGATAAGATAAGAGGGATAGTATGAACTGGGAGGGTGAATTGACCGGCTAGTTACCATTGTTTATAATACCAACGTATAACATCGAGTCACCTTTACACAGAAGATTTACACTTTTTAAACCATTGATTTTGTCGAGTTCGGCTCCGTTTTCTTTGTTCTTCAGAAAGCAAGATAAAGTTGAGAGCTGGTATGTGACGGAGACACAGTCAGGTTCATTCTTACAGATTGCAACACATTCGTCCAATGACAAAACGTCGTACACCTTAAATTGAGTTCGGCTATAATGAAGCTAAGAGAACGTCCAATGGAATGTGTTATAAATTGATGTGATTGAACTAAATTCCAAAAAGACAAAGTTCATGTTGCATACAATAGTAACTTATGTAAAGGGGTTATTTTTAACGAAATTCTCACGCGTCTTATGTCAGCTCCCCAAAAGTCGTAGTTTTCTCGTACACATTCTAAATCTGAAGATAGCAGAAATCCGGAATATGTCAAAATTGTGACAATAAATTTTTGAATCAACAATTTTGACACGACCAGAGGTGAAAATGTATCCGTGAAACTTAAATTTGCGGAGGCAGTGCACGCTGAGGACAGAAGATACAATATGACATCAATAGCAGCTATTACTATGGTCTTTGATTCAAATTTGTGACATTCATTTTTAGCCTAATTCAGGCAAAAATCTTACTTTTTATTATGTTGATTCTTTGAGGTTAATATACTCCAAATATTCTTAAATTGGTGGATCATCCAGAGAAACCTTAACCGTAACTTCCAAAGTGAGGTAATTAAGGATTCAGTGTTCTTTTATGCGAGAAACTTGAGGATAACCTCGAATTTTGCTCATAAAATGGCTCCCATAAGGCCGGTTTGAACTCGGTTTTCCGCCGGTTTGGACATGGACCTTTTAATCAACGCTCTCAACAAGAATGAAGATGGCCTGAACTCGACTATTGCCTCTGTTCTTAAACAAGTCAGCGTGCATACTGTGGAGGACTTGAATTCGACCGTTATAGCAAACAAACTGAACAAGAATGCTTGGGCGAAAATTGTTAATGATGTTGTAAAGCTAATGAACAGTTACCTTAGAATTTGCATGTCAGCAGCCTTTTTTTCTTTTCCCCGCCGGTATGAACTCCACACCCTGTATTCCCCTATCCATTTATTTCTTACCGGAGTTGACTCGGCGTTTGCAATGAAAGGCAACCTGCTCAGAAATCTGTCGTAAGACCTTGTCATGCCTCCACCTATACCTTCCCTGGCTACTAGAGCAACACTATATCCTCCTGATATGAGTGGGATGGTGCCAATCTTCTCTTCACACAACTTACACTTTCTATCTTCTTCCTCAGACCACTTCGCAACCAGATATGGTGTTAGGAGGGTACCATACACAGCACTTAACATAAACCCAACCATAGAATTTCGGTAGTTGAAAAGTGTATGACAGCTCATGTTGGTCAAAAACCTCCAAAACCCCAAAATACCAAAAACACTGACTTCCACACTAAATCACTTTCTGCTCTTTTGAGTTCGTTTTCTGGTTTCCAAATCCTGCCGGAGCGGAGGGCTGACCGACAACTGGGAACCTATCAAGTTATGCTTACGAAACTAGTTATCATGTAGGCGTGAGAATTTTCTAATTACGAAGTTTGACCGACAACTGGAAACCTCCAACTGCAGCCTTCAACTCCATTTGCAGCCGGCTTTTTGCTGATCTCTCAACTACCTCTTTCAATTACAATATTGATTAACGTCCAATGGGTCATGATTTTTTACTTTTCACTAAAGCGCCAGATAACCCTTCACCACCATGGTATTCTATTTTCCTGACCTCGATAACGATCAGCAAGATCAACGATTCATCAGATGGTAATTATTCTCGAAACACAAATCCAACAGAAAAAACTTAAAATAGAGAGCCCCCGACATCGAAAACCTGAAGGCAAATTCAATCGGAGGCCGGAGCCCGATGGAGGCAAATTTGCATAGTACGGAAACACGTACACACAGAACTAAGAGGGATTTCGAAATCAGAAAGAGGAAGGCATGGGGAGCATGCCACCGGCTCAAAGACATCTGGAGGTCAGGGATGCGTAGAGACATGAAGATCCGCCTTTTCAGAAAGCCTGTAGAGTCTGTTTACTTGTACGGTTGGGAGACCTGGATAATTCATGGCCACTCCCTGGAAAAAAACGTCAATGGTTGCTACAGCAGATTGCTTAGAATGGCTCTTAACATCAGCTGGAAAGAAAGGATTAGGAACGTTGATGTGTTCGGAAACATCCCAATGCCATCGGTAATGATAGCAAACAGGCGCATGAGAGTGGCGGGCCATATTGCCAGACATGAAGACCTTCTGGCAAAGAAGCTTCTATTCTGGGAACCGCAGCATGCACACAGAGGACGTGGCTGCTCGGACTGAGAAGCCGATTTGATTAAGGCAGTAAGTCAGTACACGCAGAAGATGAGAGGTATAACAAAAACGTTGTCTTGCACTCAGAGATATGATCAGAAATATTAAGTATTATTTGACAGTGTTTAAGAAAAGAGATTTACAGAGGCGATTTTTTACAGAATAAAGTGTAAGATGAGAAGGATTGACAGTGGAAGGTTAGACTTATAGTTAAAGTCGGAGTAGAGAATGACATAAAATCTACAAGTCATGAATTCTGACGATGCTAAGGCCATTCATTGCAGAACACTCATAGTCGGTGATCCACATAATTAACTTTTATAAGCATTCCTTTTTAGAAATAATTAAATCATAAGAAAGTAACGTCATCACAAGAATTTATACCTGAGCATGTGCATGAGATGAATACATCTTCAGAATGATCACAGTCATGGTATTCTGAGTTGGGTAAGTACGAGCAAGATCCCCAGTTCTCATCCTCGCAGGTGACATCGTCAAGTTTGATATCAAGGCTGCATTGTAAAGATTCAAAATCATTTCCACCTGTCCACCCTGTCGACTTAGCAAATCCCATTTCAATACAAATAGCATTGGCTTCGGTATAATTAAATCCATCGTCACAAACAGTACCACCATTATATGTGAGAAGACCTCTGATCCCGTGTTCGGCAGCATTTCCGTCTTTATCTAGCACTTTAAAAATGTTACTTTCTGAAAATTCGTTCGTTGGAGAAGAATTGAATAATCAAAAACGGGACAACAATTAACATTGCTTCATCTTCCGATAAAAACACTTTTTAAGATATAGTTATACTTTCAAACCTTCACCACCGCTGCATGTAAGGAAAACATCTTCAGAGTGCTGACAGTCGTGTGTTTTAGAAAAAGTACAGCTTGACCAGGCAGCGTGACTACACCTCACATCGTCCAGGGTTATTTCGTAATCTGGCTGTATGTGCCAAGCTGACTTTGAGGTCCATTTGGAGCAGCTATGCTTGATTCCCATCCAAGAGCAGATGGCGTCGGCAGCGTTTTGATCGAAGTAGTCATCACACACAGTCCCCCCATTGTATATCAGAAGTCCTGAGTTCCCCGTCATCGCCCCCTTTTCGTTCACCAAGGTGAAGTGAGCGGTTGTTGAACTCCCGTAATCTGGATATAGGTTATGTTTCATTTCTTAAATCGATTTCTTGAAAGAAACTGTAAGAGGAAACTAGAGACTGTGTGAAAAGAAAGTGTGACAGAGGAGAGTGTGACAGGGGAGATTGTAACAGAGGGACAAGTAAAAAAAATACTATGTTTATAAGATTTTGAATAGTTTTACCTTTAAGTTCATTAGACGTTGTGACAGAGTGGAATGTTGATATTGCGAAAATGAAACTCAATGGCGGCAACATCTCGAACTAGCTTTTTTTTTTCAGAAATCGGAGAACTGAAGCGTGAAAATCGAGACAATGGAATTGTTCGACATGCTAAGTTTTTCATTTTTAGTGCATTATCTTATAGTAGTGAGTGTTATTTTTGAAAAAATAAACATTTTATTTTGTTGAAAACTTATCATTACCCAATTATATGAAAATTATATTCGAAGAATTTTATTCGAAATACTTCTTAAATAGAAATCAAAACACGTTTTTATTTTCTCTCTTATACTGACGAACTCACGATTAAACTTTTTAGCAGTAACTCAAAATTTGCCACAACCCTTTGAAGCAGTTCTTTCTTTGATTAACATGAAATCTCGCAGTAATAGCGAATTTTTAAAGTGAAAAATTAATTTTTGTCACATTGTTTTTGCCGCACTTTTTGCCGCAAAAAAATGACTCAAAGGAAAAATGACCTATTATACTTTCTAGCCGTCTTAAGAGAACGCATCTGAAGTGGATGGTGACAACAACTACATGTGTGTCCTTATAAGGACAAAAAATCGAAAACTTGCAACACTGAACTATGAACTAGACATTAACAATATACTGTTACTCAAATAAACGAAAAAATCGGTAAATACAATACAACCAAACACGGAGGGGGTTATAACAAACTGAAAAACCAAGAGTGACTTTCTCTTATCTCAAAAATAATCTAGTAAACGAAAAACGAAAAAACAAAAAAAGCAAAAAGGGGGGAAAAGATCAAATATAATCGGAGATGTGTCAACTTTGTAATAGAAAACGCTGCAATAATGTACACTCCTCTTTATTGTTAATTTCAGGTTTAAGTGTAAAGATAAAATGTGCCTCTAGAACTTTCCTGATTATAGTGTTTGACTCAGTCCCGAGAAGTTCGAACATTAGGTCCGGGATAGACCTGGATGGTGTTCTTTGTAGTGAAAGCTAATGCTTCATCTTTATAACTGTTGCTAGGTAGGGTTTGAAGTCATGTCTTAAGTG
>JH154147.1:72926-85375 GCA_000226015.1 Mnemiopsis leidyi | reverse complement strand
AAACGTCCGCGTTTTTTTCTATAGTTGACGAGAGAAACTGATAGACTCCTGTTGAATCGATGTGATGGGTCGTCAGATTCTTCTGGTCATCTCTCTTCATCACCACAAATTCTCCTCCTTTGTCTGATACTGATATATGGAGCTCAGATCGACGATTCTTCAGAAGTTTTAGACCTTTTGCTTCGGTCGGGGTCAAGTTGAAGGGGACTTTGGCTCGTTGAAACAGTTCTAAAGTTTCACAAGCTAACTAGTTTCACAAGCTAAACTTGAAGTTGAGGCCTTGACTAAACTTCACCTTTTCCTACGATCTTTATTTGAGTATGGCACTTCTGGGAGACACACTCCTTCATGCCTAAATTGACAATTTTAAGAATTTTACCTGTTAAAATTTCCCGGAAAAATGGGCGTGGCCGGAGCCACGTGGTCCCAGTCGAGTTGGAGCCTGAAAATTTTTCTGGTTGTTATTTAGCCCCAAAAGCAAAAAATTAGTCTTGGCATGTAATTTTCAATGATATTTTGGTTTTCTGAACCTGTCTATAGGACATGCCGCCACACTTTAACACGGCATAGCGTGAGTCCTACACCAAGTCCCTGTCCAATCTTGGCAAAAGCAAATTAAGGGCAGCTACACAGTACCTTACGGGCCACTGTGAGCTGAACTACCACCTTAATAGGTACGAACCCCAGAGCATTTCTTAGATATGTCCTCACTGCTCCATGGAGGAGGAAACCATGAACCACTAGACTTTCGAGCCGTGTTCGATGTGGTTTAACAGAAGAGGACGATTCTTTAATTGCTACTATGCAAGTGGCTCTGAAATAGCCAACCGCTTTCCACTCAGGAAAATAGTCGGCTACATATGTTCCACGAATCGTTTCATCCAACACTGATTGGGACAAACGACGATGTGGAATAACCAGAGCTCAAAACATTTAACAAAACTACATGACTGAGGAGAGCACAAGGCCGTCCCGGCCTTATCTCACAGCGTGACTATCAATGAACCAGAGGAATTAAATAAGAGAGAAAGAGACGAATGGACATTGTGAAGCAGTGGGGAATTCTAAGGATTATCATAATAATGGTATTGCAGTATTCGTGGTGTAATAAGTATTGTTTCACTTGTCTGACTTTTTCAGACCCTCATTGATTTACAAAGGGCTAAATAGTAAATCTCCAAGATGCAGCACTGCGTGATTCGATGTGCACGTGAAATAAGAGAGAACCGCATAGTGAGAGCAACACATATCTGTCTGTATCGTTCTTACCGTGAACTGGCGATTGTTCAGCTTCCCTAGCTTGTGCTTCATCCTGTAGAGATGGCTGAGGATGCTATGAAATAGCACTGAAGGATAATGAAAATCTCTGGGAAGGGACATGCGGGTCTGTTTCACGATTCTTCACAACCTTCTGGGTGTCAGATTTTATAAGCACAAGGCTCTTGTTCTCCATTCTGGAAGATCGGATTACCTTTCCTTCAGCATTGGAGAGAAAGATCAATTGTCCGGGTTGCACCAATCGACGAATTACAAATGAGCTGATTTGTGTCCATAGTTACTTCGTCGTCTGCATGAAGACTTGTGCCAGCACTAGAAGAAGTATACTTGAGTATTAAACCTGAGTCCATTGTTACTTACTTCGTTACTTAGTCGAGTTTATCATGTAAATGAAGGGAGAACATATATCACAACCGCCTTGCTCCTGCCAAGTATATCAGAGAGTTGGAGTTTGCGCAGGAGTATACCCCGTTACAGAGGCGTTATTTGGAAGCGCAGACAACCATAAAGCGCATTTGGGGCACTGGGGCACTCATTTGGAGCACTTTGGGGGGGGGGGACATTCTAGTGGGGCACTACGCACTTGGGGCACTTTGGTCATGTGGGGAACTCGTTTGGTGTACTCGGGCACTCGTCCCAACAACGAAGGGTACTCTAGTCTAGTCTGTTGAAAAACCTAGGAGTAGGATTGTAAAGATATAATACTAGGATAATTAGGGTTAGTACTAGACGTAAAGAGAGAGTCCCTTTTCAACTCTCTGCCAGTCTGCCAATCAACTTTGAAGGTGACCCCACCAGATTCCCTCATTTAACCTGCTCGAGGTCCAGCCTGCAGACCCTAGGGCCTGGCACAACTTTGGGAACAAACACTAAACAGTGGACGCATCAAATTTTGGTCATTCACAAAATTTTGGTCATCGTCCACACCCATTTTACTCCACTGTTCGCGACAGATTCTCTTCGTGCAAGTCAGGTAACACATCTGTGGCGCTGTTGCTTTTTTCAATTCTTTATTTCTGATCGACTACAAATAAAACTCTTTCTAAGATCAAACTTTTACTTCGACAATGATGAATAGCTATGTTGATTAACATCAGAAGACAGCAGTACATTTATGATACTAAAGTATAAAACCAGTGCACAAAAACAATTTTGTTAAGAGATTGATAAATACTTGACGCTCCAACGCCAATCACCATAAACATAAATTAGCATAAACATATATTAGCATCAACATATATTAGCATAAAAGAACTCTTCTGTAACAACACATTTCTCAATTGCTAAGTATGGGCTCATTTTCAAATTACTCTTCAATACTTGACTTGTATCTCAAAGTTTTGTCTACACCACACTTACGCCAGTCAACAGTTTCATCGATTCCATCAACACAATCCCATATTGCATCTTGTAACCACGAGAAGGGTACCGGTAGCTCACTTTCTACACCAACTCTTCTCTTGCGGGCATTCCCTATTGTTAGAGAACAAATAGGGCGTTTGTCGTCTGAATTGTCGAGCCAGTCAGTGTTCTGAACACAAAGTAGATGTTTCTGTATCTTGCAGTTTTTTGTTGAGTAGCAGGAGCTAACAATATGATCGTCACAAGCTCTTGTCGAATCGTTCAAATATATCAAGTATTTTGTTAGTGAAGATTGGTATCCAGATATTTCACAAAGTAATGCAGCTTTGGCAGTATCGGGACAGTTAGTTTAGTTAGATTTTACATCGTCAAGTACACAGTATGCATTAGGTGCACAGTATGTATTAAGTACACAGTATGCATTAGGTGATTCTGTCCCATATTCTAATATTTAAATCGAGACAAATTTTGGTAAGAGATTGATAATTCTACACTTGACGCTTCATGAACGTCATAAACATATGTGAGCGTAGAAGAACAACACAGTTCTCAATTACTAAATATGATCTTGTCTGAAAGCTTCGTATCCCGCTGAATGGGCGAGTCACTGTTTCCAACATCAATCGTTCCTCGATCCAGTTCTATTTCTTCAGCTGGTGCAGGAATTAACCTTCGGCGAACATTTTGTAACACAACAGAGTTAGATATTCGAGTTGTCAGAGTCCGTAAAGGAGCTTTCATGGCATTGGAAACTACATCGTCGTACAGGAAAGGATTGATCACCGAATTCATTGGTAGAATTAACATTGAGAAAAAACTGTACCAAGGAGTAGCATCTATAACCTCCAAGGAATGAAGGACACAGATAACAATAAACGGGACCCAGCATAAGAAGTCTGTGGTTATGACGAAAGCAATTCTTTGATTCATTCGGTTGTTCCGTTTTGCAATCTGCTGATTATTTTGTGGGTTTGCCAAACTTTTTGAGGAACGTCGGGACAGTATGCCAATGACAAGATATGAAATTGAAATAAATACAAAACAGATGAAGTTAAGTGATAGGGTGCTCCAGACGAAAAGTCTTTGTGGGTCTTGATTTTGCACAAAATATTTGAACAGGCAAACTCCATCGTTGCCATAGAAATTCAGTTTATCCACTTTCTCAGTAAGATCTGTGTAATCGAAATCGTGTGAAAACATGTCTCTTACCATCTCAATAAGTATTTTCCATTTGAGTGTAGTGTCTTTTGTTCTACCATAATAAGCTTGAATCACTCCTGTAACTGTGGCTTTGTCTGGTGCGCCGAGGAATAACTTTAGTTCGTCTGAAAACTTTACGCCATTAGCGAAGAAATCTTCAAATATGTCAGTGAGTGGAATGACGGCAATGGTTGCTGAGGCAAGGATGAGAAACAGAATGGCAGTGGCAATTTTTAGAATTACGATCTTTGTAACTTCTCCTGGAATCCTCATAGAATTCCATATTCCATAAAGTCTGACGAGACTGAGGCCCGCCATAGAAAACAGTGAAATCTGGGATCCTATTGTGCTGAGGACTCCAATGGCAGAACATTCAAAGCTGGTGATCCATGAAATTTCCTTTTGACAATATACGTTTTTAAAGATGATTGCATCATAAATAGCTATGATAAAAATATAGCACCCTATCAAGAAGTCACCCAGTGCTATCATTAAAATCAGAAACCTGTTGATCATTGCGACTGAAGTCTTGCATTGTTTTATCGTTCTTAAACTTTTTCCTATGATAACCAGGTTTGCTATGACAGCTAATAGTCCAACCAAACAGGAAAGTCCTTTAAGAAAATCACCGTCAAGAATTGAGTCTGAACATTGGCCATTACATTCGTCTGAGAGGTCAACACAGTCAATGTGTCCATCGCACTTCTTTGTCTTTGGTAGCAGTTTTCCAGAGGAAATGCATCTAAAGTGATTTGTGCATTGAACTTCATCTGAGCCATCTGCACAATCGTACTCCAAGTCACATACTTTAGACAAATCTATACATTGGATTTTGTTGTCACATACGAAATATCTGTTTGTATACAAAGTACTGAATGACTTAGTTAGAAATACTAGATACTCATTATTGACAATTGTTCCAATTCTGCCAGGAAGTTGGTTTGGACAGACTTCGTACCTGGGGATATTTCTCAGGGGGCAGGAGGCTTCTTTACATCGTCCAGTGCAGCTTGTGTAGAGGTATTGCTCACCGAACATGTAATCACATGGTTGTTTGTTGTGCGGAAGAATAACTGAAGTTTCAACGTCCGCTCCAAAGACATGTCCATAAGGGTATTTAAATTGTTCGTTGTCACAAGTATCAAGAAGGAATTCTAGACTACCTAGACCTTTAAGACAATATGACAGTGTCTTTCTGAGTCCCTTATTTGAAGTTGAAACTGTTGTTACTAAGGTTTGAGATCGGGAAGAAACTGAACAAATTTTGTTTTCATTTCCACAATTCTCCAGTCCATCACAAAGGTTTGTGATCAGTTTGTAACCCGGACCACTGGTTCTGCAAAGAAACACATTTTCACATTTCTCTTCAATACTTGACTTGTATCTTAAAGTTTTTTCAACACCACACTTGGGCCAGTCAGCAGTTTCATCAATTCCATCAACACAATCCCATATCCCATCTTGTAACCACGAGATGGGTATCGGTAGTTCATTTTCAACACCAACTCTTCTCTTACAGGTATCTATTGTTGTAGATGAACAGATAGGGTGTCTTTCGTCCGAGCTGTCGTCACAATCAGAGTTTTGATCGCAAAGTAGATGCTTGTGTATCTTGCAGTTTTTTGTTGAGTAGCAGGAGCTGTCTATGTGATCATCACAAACACTGATCGAATCGTTAAGACAAATCAAGTATTTTGATACTGAAGATTGATATCCATTTATTTCACACTTGAACGCAACTTTGGCAGGATCGGAACAGTTAGTTTGATAAGATACTACATCATCAAGTTCACAGAATACATGATATGAATCTTTTTTAATCGGAAGACATCTTGTGTAGTTATGGACAGGTACAATGTGTTTTGTATCGTATTGTTTACAGGAAGTCTCTGTAGTAGAAGTTAACGTACAATCTTTCTCATCTTCTCCATCGTTGCAGTCCGGGTAATTATTGCATATCCATCTCAGAGGTATATACCGGAGCTTCTTGTCCCACATACAGTACATCCCATACTGATAACCATTGCAAGTAGCTTCATCTTCACAATGAGGGTCATCACACACGTCATTACAGATTTCACTAGGTTGAACTAATTTTCCGGTCGGTAAAGTAATCTTTTCATTACATTCTTCTTTATTGATATCCGTATTCTTACAGTCAATCTCACACTCATTTCCTAACAAATGTAGTTGAGACGGTAGTAGAAGACTTTGACTAAAGACACCATAACTACAGAGATAATATTGACAGAGTGTTTTATTATTTGTTATCTGACCACCCAACCTCTTAGCACATGCTTGGTAGAAATATGGATCGTTGGAACAGGCATTACCGTAAAATTTGCTTGAATTATAATCGAAGGAGTAAGACTCGTCAGAGTAGAGACATTTATACTGAGTAGTTAGGCCTCCCTCATCCTGGTGACAAACGTACTTCAGAAACCCGTTATTCTCCTCGATCTTACAATCTGAAATGTATGATTTGCACTATAATTAACATTTGACTTTTTATATTTTTTTATCATTATATTATAACTTTTTTATATTTTGATTTTGCAAAGGCCTTTGATTCAGTAAATCATGACATAATTCTTAAAAAACTTAAACATAGGTTCAAGATTGATGGTACAATGCCCAAATTCATGGTAAGATACCTTCAAGACCGTGAGCAATTTGTCCTAATTGCTGGAAAAAGTAAAAAATGTACATGTAAGATCAGGTGTACCACAGGGGACTATCCTGGGGCCCCTATTATTTGTCCTTTTTATCGATGACATGTCTGAGGTTGTAAGTAATGACACACATATAGCACTCTCTGCAGATGACAGATGACTAATCTTAGTGTCATGACACTACGATTAGATCATGGGAAGATCATATTGCTCTGCAGCTTGGTCGAACGAAAACAAAATGAAATTTCAATCCTCAAAAATTTAAGGTGGTTCCAGTTGCACCATCAGGTAAAGGGCTAAAAGACCTTTTCAATAAAATTTTCACTCTAAGAAGAACATTTTTCTATAAACTTGGACACAAAGAAATATGAAATTGTTCAAGAAGAAAAGGACCTGGGCATAATTCTATCCTCATATTTTATGTTGGGTTCAAGTGGATGCTCTGTTAAGCAAAGCTAGGTCCAGACTAGGCTTGCTTAAACAGACTATTCACTTAATCAAATGCCAGAAACAGAGTAGGGCAGTCTATCTTGCTATAGTCCGCAGTCAATTTGAGCACTGTGTGCATGTGTGGAGACCCTCCTCTGAAATACAAATTAACAAACTGGACAGAATCCAGTGACGCGCTGTGAAATGGATTCTCTCAGAGGACGATCATTCTTACAATGATGTAGAATATCTTATGAGATTGAGAGATCTGGACCTTTTTCCCTTTAGAGAACGGTTCATAACCTCTGATCTCATTCTATTCGTCGACATCTTTCATGGATATTCATGTTTAAAGCTACCAAGCTACATAAAGCACCTGTCCCATGAGGAGTGGTCTAGGTTACGGCCTAAAATCATACCTACACAAAATGTAGGAGGGGACATTCTCATTATCTAAATCGACTGAGGCAATCGAGAAATGATTCTCATTCCCTCAAATCACAAATCAAGGCAAGAAGCCAAACATTCAAAGTGAGTTTCTTTTTCCGCACAGTGCAAGACTGGAACTGTTAAAGAAATTACACCAAAAATCTTATCTAAAGAAAAGTTACTTCAGCAATCAGCATTTTAAAAATAATTCATTTCATTGCTTGATTCCTAACTCCGAGTCGAAAAAAATTTTGGGTAAGTATATTTTTACTTTTACAGTGTGCTCATTTAAGTGTGTTTTTTCAATTCACTGCAATCATTTCTGTTAGTGTTACTTTTTGCTACATAAGTACAATCACAGTGTAGCTCATAAACTTATGTTTATGTTAGTTAAGTTAACTAGGCCAGATGTTTCACTGAGCCACGAGCAGCTGAATACAGCGATAGCAACCACCTATTTTATGAATCTGTCACTAAGATATGTCGACAAATTCTACAACCACAGATTTCATTTGGCGAACTCATTTCAATTTTCCTTAGATAGAGTAGATTTTTCCTAGTATAGTCTTGTTGTATATATAGTTATTTCTGTAATCAGTATTGTTCGAAAGTTCTAAATTAAATTAGATTAAACATGGAGCCAAAGTGACTGGTTACGGAGTTTATATTTCTACGATTATTCAGTTCGTGTTATTGTTAACAAGGTAGATATACGAGAAACAACTGTAATTTTCTTAATGTGGACCAACTTTTATTTAGTCTAATAACGCAACAATATACTAGAGTATTCTGAAGGCCGTGCATGATGAGTGCGAACGTAGTGATAGCTTTTGCACGGCCTGGATCGAGTGCGAGAGTATTATTAGTTATATAATGTCCCACTTTAATAAGTCTAGACTGAAGACTCTCTAATAGTGAAGGTAAATAGACGCGAGCACTTGACACATTTGTCATGGAGAGTATTATCAAAAGAAAAAGTGGTTTCAGCCCTCAGGCCGTTATTTGAAAAAGGTCCTTGAGCTAAATTTTGGATTATCACTTTTTCAGCTTTAAAACGTCCCGGGGGATATTATGAATATATGGGTATTAGTAGGTAGTATTGACAAATTGTAATGATAGATTCTGAATAAGTTATTACCTTCATTAGAATTAGTAACAGAATTAGAGACTGTTAATAGTGCGATAACGAAACTCAACAGGAGCGACATCTCGAACTAAAAATAGAAATAGTTGTTAGTATGTAACCTCGAAATCATCGATGATTTCATTTGCCGATGAAGTTTTTGTAATAATCGATGATCAATATACACCTTTGATCATCTATGATTCATCGATTATTCATCGATTATTGCAGGGAAAGTCAGTGATAATATTCTACAACACATTATCATTATTATAATCGCTGATCAGCATTGATATTCGATGATCATCGATTCGTATTTACTCCAAAATTATGATCAATGTTGATCAAATATGATCATGAGTTCCGTTGATCATCGATGAGTCAATTATTATCATCACCGTTTATGATGATCGGTATACGATCATTGATGAATCATCGATGATCAATATTGATTTTGAAAAAAAAACTTAATGCATATGCCGTTGAAGTAAATTGATTCAGATTTCAGATAACTATGTGCCGTGTAAATGATTTCTCTTTAATGATAACTTGAAACAAAACAACGAAAAAATTGGTTGCTTCCTTACAGTTGACCGGTTAGATGGATTTAAACTAACAAAGATGCCTATCAGGGATAATGCATGGCCTTCCAGAAATGGCTCACGTACCGATGGATCTATTACTCAGCGTTCTTATGCTGATGTACGCTAATTAAGCGTAGTTTGAGTCTCGTGGAGAAATTATAAACACGTGAAATCCGGGTACTAGAGGCAATTATAGGGATAAAATATCATAGTCAAACATCATGTAGTAGTTAAATATCATAAATCATGGTCAAATATCATAAATCATAGTCAAATATCATAAATCATAGTAAAATATCATAAATCATATTCAAAATAAGATCAAACCAATAGTAGCCTCCTCAGAATCCACAAGCTCAAAAAATACTTTCAGGAACAACCAAAAACTAGCATTATAACCGCCGCGCCCGCACGCACCACGTGACCACGTGTGTCAGATGAGAGATCCTCATAGGCGTTAAGCGCACCTGCCCATTATCAGCGCTATCGTAAGAAAAGAATTCAGCAAGCACGGCCACGATTAGTCATCCTTATTTTACTAGATTAACTCAAACTTCTAGATCATTAACACCGAATGAATTTATTAACGTACCAAATTTAAAGAGAGATCTCAAAGTCAAAAAAGTGAGGCTGGATGCCTCCCCCATTACAGACAGTACACCATCCCTCCAGGATAAATTGTAGATAAATGCAGCTAAGCCTAATGCTGTGAGTACGTGAGACTTTGAAAATTTGGACTTTAAAAACAGGTGGATCTGGGATAATCTAAATTGAGTTCTTAAAGACCTGAGTGATCAACAAAATAGATTTCATCCTGCAGAAAAATGGTCTTACTGCAAGATAGATTTCTTGCAACGAGTTTAGACCCTTGTGGGACTGTTGTATTTTCGATTACTAAGCAGCTGTATGAACTTGGATTTGGAGTGGCCATTAATAATAATTGGACTCAATCAAGGAACATCTGTTGCAAAGTCTACCCAACCAGGCTATAGCTGCCTCCTACTTACCCTCCTAATCCCTTCAAACAAGTCAAAGTCATCTGATTATTAGTGATCACGAACAGTTGTTACAGCGAATTCAGAGCACAAATACTAAGTCACGTATGCCTGTGAGAAAATGCAGCCCTGACCAGGAGTTATCGATGAAAACGTTTGTTTATGAAGATGAGGTCATTTGACCAATTGCAAGGCAGATCGGTGCACGTACCTTGATTATCATTAGGGTTCGGATGTGGGGATTAGTTAGGGTTTTGTTACTTAGGTTTGGAATATCTTCCAAGTTCAAGGGATGGGCTAGGAGTAGGGTTTTTAATTTTTATGAACCTCGAATCGGAAACTTCTAGACGCAGACTTATAACCGGAGAACATACATCACCGATAAGGTATATAGAGTGTTTAATAGAGAAAGGTATTTCTGGGAAGTTGTAGTAACCCTATTGGTTAGTTACTATATTATCATTATGCTTTAAAGACCTTATGTTGTCCCTGGCTTTAAAGCTAACTTGCAATATTCAACCAATTTTCTTTGATCGTGCTGTAAGTGTAAACATGTTTCAGATTAATACAGATGTTTCAGATTAAAAACTATTCATACTAGTAGACTAGGAAGGAAATGATATTTTTGGAGAACAGCTAGGTTGACGTCTCTACAAAGAAGGCGCTGTGTGTGGTCATGACATCGCAGCTGACACTATCTGCAGAGAGATGAACTTCACACATGCAACAAGATGGACACATGATAAAAGTTTTGATATCGAGACTACTGAGACTAACTACAATGAAACCCTTGACTCTGTTCACTGCACTAATACGGAGTAGGAGAGTTGTCTGCAGTACTTTGGAATACACAAGGACAATTGTAAACACAGTAAAAGTATCTTTCTGAGTTGTACTTCGGGAGGTAATTCTCATTAGCGTGGTAATAAAGGAAGGTAGTTACGGGTTACAAATTTAGACAATCCAGAAGCTAGATAAAAGTGCTTTCTAGATTCTGATTGGTTAATATTTGTGAGCCTTCCCCAAAATATCTTCCTTTATAAAAAAAGGTATTTTAGAGAGGGTTTACAAATTTTAACCAGTTTCCCTGAAGATGATCATCTTCAACTTTTTAAGCTAGGATAAAAGTTGCCGAAAGATGAAGATTTTTATACACTCCCATTCGTTTGCTAATAGTACAATCCAAAGCTAAATACGTCATGTCGACCTCTAATTTTAATCTGAAATAATGACATCCCCAGGCGGTGCGAACCACACGACTCTCACCATTGGATTAGGAGAAGGAGGTCGGGTAGTCTTTCCTGTTGGAATCGGGTCATTATTCAAGGTAAACTTTTGAAGCAAATTTGCCTGTTTTCAAATTGTTTTTCTCTCTTTTCTTCTTAAGTTCAGCTGCGCCGCAACTAGGCCATCGAAAGACTCGGCCACCTTTGTTATTTTGTCTGACTTTTCATTATTTCATAACCGGAACCCATGAACTATGATGCCATGAATAACCGTCGCAGAACTTTCTGGTTCTTACATTTATGATATTCCTTCATATTATATTATTGCTGTAGTATAACTATATATTTTGAGTAAACATTAACTGGTACTTTAGACCAGTTCCCAACGCAGGCCAGCGACACTTAAGGCACTCTGCCAACTTTTCTTCACCTGAGGCCTCGCTGTGTTGATTAAGCACAGCTCCTCATTTAACCTTCACACCCGATTTTTCGAGCATACGCCTGACCGTGTATCATGGATCACACGGACACTTAGAAGTCAGAAGAGCGCCAACGGCGCTATAATCAATATCATACACATATAATCATGGCTAGCGGCTCGGCCGGGAATCGAACCTATAAGTGAAACTTCTCGAGCCGTGCGCTCCCCCGACTAAGCCATCTAGCAATATATTAAAGTTTTGGACGTCGATAATTCTATAATTCATTTATATTTATTTATTTATTTCTAATTTCTGAACCTACAGAGTTTCCTGGGTTCATAAGGCTATTGAATTACTCAATCTTAAATCATTTGCTGATCAATCGTATTTCCAGTATTACCGAAGATGTGCACCTTCATGTTGCTCGGAGAACTTGCAAAAATAGAAAGAGTAGTGGAACTGCTATATAAAGAACGACAAGTCCAAGAGAAAGTTCAGCTTCAAGTGCGTATCACTATCACCGGCGCTTTCATACAAACACTGAAACACAAATCGGCGAAAATCGCATTTACAAGTGCTTAGTAAACTATGTGACAAAAAATGGTGTGGAGACTTAAAACTTTGCATTTCGTCATTTTGTTGTCCAAAGAAATTGTCGTGTGATATAATACTTATAATACAGGAGAGCCAAAGGATTGTTTCTCTACTTTTGTCCTTTAGTGATCACAG
>JH154147.1:48049-60828 GCA_000226015.1 Mnemiopsis leidyi | reverse complement strand
GTATTGTGTAAACAGTCGAGATTTATTTCCAGCTGTATTGTGTAAACAGTCGAGATTTATTTCCAGCTGTATTGTGTAAACAGTCGAGATTTACTGCCAGCTGTATTGTGTAAACAGTCGAGATTTATTTCCAGCTGTATTGTATTAACAGTCGATTGTGTTAACAGTCAATTTGCCTTTGTTCAATTAACGATCAATTTGTGCAAGTTTCCAGCGTAGTAGGGACAATTTCACATGTGCTATCTCGACAGAGTTCACACACGTGCTATCTCGACAAAGTTAAAACACGTGCAATCTCGACAGAGTTCACACACGTGCTATCTCGACAGAGTTCACACACGTGCTATCTCGACAGAGTTCACACACGTGCTATCTCGACAAAGTTAAGACACGTGCTATCTCGACAGAGTTCACACACGTGCTATCTCGACAAAGTTCACACACGTGCTATCTCGACAGAGTTAAGACACGTGCTATCTGTTGACTAGTGCGATTCTCTAACTTCAATCCAATTAAGCTTACAACATGCACCCCCGGTCAATACAAGGATATATCGCTACAACTCTAGAGATCAAACACACATTTTTATAGTCTTATTGGAGTACGCTCAATTGCTGAGTGGCAAGGTGTGGGTATCATGTGTTATTTTGTTCAACGTAATAGCACAGTCTTTTATAAATTTTGTTTTCTAACGAGAACGATATTTCAGGGGAAGTGTCGCAAATTGTCAATGATCAATTGATCTAATTGCTCAAAATTGATCAACCCTTCTTAAGTTCTCGGTAGTCAAATAGTAGTCACTTGGTCAAATGGACATAGATTGACCTCCAAAATTAAAGTTAGGAGCAATGCATTTAGAGAAATAAGGTTTTAAATCTGAGGCACCACCACAGAAATACCGTTTTTATCTGTTAGACACTAGCCATTGCTCTTTTAGGAACTAAAGCAACCCTAGTGTTTTTAAAAGCATTTTAAAAGTTCTACTAAAACCTTGACATGATCAAATTCTTCCTCCGACAAATCTACCAGCATCATTTAGCTTATACAGGGGACCATTTTCAACCAGCACTAGAATTTCGTCCACTCACATGGTTCCTCTCTCTTTTAATATAGCGTCTACCTTTTAAAAGTCCAGGGATTTGTTCAAGGTCTAACATTTTGTCATTCAGTTCAACATTCAGCTGAGCATGTCAACCCACACATTTTCAATCTCCTCTAAATTGTCTAGCCATTAAATGTCCAGTTCTAAATATTTCGTCATACTGCACTAGATTCGAGTTCAATAACTCACATTCCTTGCAATATTTACGCGGTTTTTCCCAAAATTTGACATTGCAATTCTTACGCAGGCTTTTCCCAAAATCTGACAGATCTTTTACCCAATTTCATCTGACATACAGTCCTCCCCCCCCCTTTTTAGCCAAGTAGATTCCTTAAAATTCTCGCTGTCTATATTAGCCATTACTCCGAGTATCGCGACCTATAAGGTGGATGCCGGATGGCGGGGTGAACATTCAAAGTTTCAGATACAGACTATTCTCCTGTCCTCTTGTCACGAAGTTGGAACGTCTAGGACTCAATAAGTTCGTTATATTGACAGCTGCTTTGTAATTTCCATTTATTTGCCGCACTTTCTTGTCAACCTATTGATATAAGCTGCTTTTAAAGCTCTAAGTTCGGACCGAAGTACTGAAATTTATGCTGGAACGTCAGACTTGGCGCAGTAAGGGTCAATATAAGAATTGACTATCTTTAATCCTATTAAAACCCTGGCTACCAGCTGTCCATACCCAATCTTTTTACGTCTTTAGCTAGAACTGTAAAATTGTTACATGCATTACAGTCTAAATGAGAAAATTTAGTGCAGACTCAAAAAGTTGACTTTACGAGGCCTAGCTACCTAATTATATCACGTGACCGAGTATTGACCAGTTGGAACTCATAAAGGTACCGGTGATGGAGGTCTACGTCATTGTATCTAATGAGGCACCCGGGCGATGCTCACTTTGTACGATCTCTCTCTCAGTATATAATGCTATTGTAACTACTGGCTCCTTTATCAACAATTCTACAGAGAGTGCTAACGTGCCTGTCTTTCTTGTTCACGCTGTTTCTTGTCCAGCCAGACAACTGCAGAATTACCGGCTGTCCTGTTTCTATTTGTCTGAGTTAGTGACCTATAATTAGGTGGTTCAGCTGGCTAGCACTGGTTTCATTTACAATCTCGCACAATGTAGTATGTCACCATGGAACTGTCATTATGGTACTGTTACCATGGTACTGTCACCATGACCTACTGTCACCAGGGTACTGTCATTATGGTACTGTCACCATGGTACTGTCACCTTGGTACTGTCACTATGGTACTGTCACCATTTAACTGTCACCATGGTACTGTCGCCATGGGATTATCACCATGGTACTGTCACCATGGCACTGTCACCATGGTACTGTCACCATGGTACTGTCACCAATCACCACGGTACTGTCACCATTTAACTGTCACCATGGGAATGTCACCATGGTACTGTCACCACGGTACTGTCACCACGGTACCGTCACGATGGTTCTGTCGCTATCCTTCCTGAATCCTGATACAAGGTATTACTACCACCAAGAACACAATACCATTGTTTCAGCTGAGAGAGAGAGAGAGTGCGGGATTTTCCCGATAATTGCCGTTATCAGGTGTCGATAATGGTCGTGCTGGGAGAGCAATAAGGAATTTAGACCCAGTTATTTGAGCTTAGACTCCACTATTTGTTGCCACTAGCAACACTTGGTTGCCAGGCGTTACTCAATAAGCCGCTATTATTTCCGTTTATACGAGCAGCTCCATATAACGAGGCCTCGTTAATCGAGTTGAGGCCGGTACGTTATTTTGTAGCGGAACAGTTCAGTATTGAGATTTATCGTGCAGGTATGTTGTACTCCAGCGATTTTAGATACTTCTCATGTAGAATCTTTGTTTTGTTTAATTGTTTATTGTCTGCTTTATTGTTTATAACTTTATTTTTAATGTTTATAGCTTTATTGAGATTGATAAAACTACGTTTAAAGTTTATAAAACCGATCTAACATGACTTCAATTTAGAATGAAGAAATACAAAAAGATGCTGTAAACATCTACGGCTGGTTGGAGGTGTGATGGACTGCCACTAACACTGTCTGGGTACCATTCACAGCTGGAATTGTAAGACTAAGTCACCACATCTTGTTCCGCTAGAACACTCCAGAGATCCTATCCAAGTCTTGCTAGATACACCCGGGATTATATCTTGTAACACTCTTGTAAGAAACTCTCCAGACAACCAATGAGAAGGCTAGATCCGGGAGAAGTATTGTTGCTGATATCCCCCCTTCTCCTTGTTTCCCTCCTGGCTGTATCTCTTCTCCTCATTGCAATTAGAGGTCACCCTCCCTCTACCCCGACACCTACACTACAGGACCTGAACAACCATGAGTTTGCAGATTTGGAGAGGGAGAGTCCAGGTCAGCTGGAAATGATAACTGTAGCTTCTCTAACTCCTATTGTTGTTAGTTAGTTACTTAGTAACCATGGTAGCCGTGTACTAGTTACTTAGTAACCGTGCTAGCTGGAAATGATAACTGTAGCCTCTCTAACTCCTATTGTTGTTAGTTAGTTACTTAGTAATTATGGTAACCGTGTACTGGTTACTTAGTAACCGCGCTAGCTGGAGATGATAATTGATAACTGTAGCTTCTCTTACTACCATTATTGTTAGTTAGTTACTTAGTAACCATGGTAACCGTGTACTGGTTACTTAGTAACTGTGCTAGCTGCAGATGATAACTGTAGCCTTCTTACCCCTATTGTCATCAGTTAGTTACTTAGTAACCATGGTAACTGTGTACTGGATACTTGGTAACTATGTAATAGTTAATTAACAAATATGCACAGGCTTATTATTTCCCGGCTGCTAATCAACCATGTAAATCAGAACATTTAAAACTCGTATACCAGACATTGTTGAAACTGAGAAGGGGAAAAAAGAATGGAGCGGTTTCTATTGATATGATTACAATTTCGATGTGGCGGTTGATTATGATGAAATGTGATGCAAATGAACTGATGAGATTATATGATTGTACCAAAGAAGAGACAATTGGATGGGAAGAAATACAAGAACAGATCTCTAGACATTTTGAACAATTTTCTCAAGTAACCTGGGATTCATGGTGCTGTCGCGTTTGTTCGAGTCGAACTTTCCGCCATCCTTCTTCTTTTTGATAACGAATGACTGTTTGTACCTTTTCCAAGCCTGAATAAGGCAGAAACTTGGATATTTTTCTACAATGATAATAGATTGCATGTTAAATTGTTTATATCATACGTTTTAATACAATTTTTTAGATTCAAGAGTTCGAATAACGGCATCATAATCATGAAAATATAGTTCAGAAAGCTTGATCTGCAATATCTCGTATTTTTAAAAATCAATAAATCTATAAAGAATAAAAACATACCTGATTGAGGGTCTGTGCACGTTTGGGGGTATTATCATTAAGGTCGTACCCAACTGACTGATGTTTGGAAAGCTTCCTCAGGGCTGGGTTGGTTTGACTGAAACAAGAGATGTTATACACATGTTAGGGACATGTTAGAGACATGCTATAGGCATGCTACAGGCATGCTATAGGCATCTTAAATGTTAAATATTTTTGTACCGACAATAAATGTTTGTTATATTCGTTTTAAGAAATTGAAACTGCATTTCAATTATTACTGGTTAGCTTGACTAGTTCATAAACATATTCTGATAACATGTTCTAGTATATTCAGGTTAAACAAGTATTCAATGCTCCACGCTGACATAAAAATGCGATAACAGACGAACATTAAATAAAGTTGAAAAAAAAATGCACTAATTAAACAAAAGAATAAAAATAAACATGGCACTACATAAAAATGCTTCACTATGAAAGTCTGAACAGCTATCACATAGTTAGATGTCTTGTTTGTCAGCTGTCCTTACCAATTTATGGATAAGCCTGTCGTCTCACTTTTTATGTATTTAAGTTATTGGTTGTTAACTGTTGTAAATGTTATTTATGTGTTTAAGTTATTGGGTGTAAACTGTTGTAAATGTTATCGGTGTAAATATTTGCTCTAATAACAAGTGAAAGTTTGCTGCAGGTCTTTGTAAAGCTATGCGTGACAAACATTTTAGTTGGGTATTTTATTCTTGTTGGGTGAATTTGAAAATGAAAACTTTAACTAAGACTTAAAGGTCAATTGGGTGTTTCGAGGCGGGGTTTTTAATGTTTACGATCTGGTAAAATAAGGATACGAAATTCTCTCTGATGACTGATCAATAAAGATTTTTAAACAACTCTAAAAGTTTCCTTTATCAAATTTAGTTAACTCCACCATAGAAAATTAATCAAAAAGGATTCCTTATTGCACGATTTACTTCAAGTAGTTGATTAATTATCGGAAAACATAAATCCAAGTTTAAGTTTTCTCTTTTGATACACTGAGATGTAAACACACAAAAACATGTCCGTCAAAGGTATTCGTCGTCATCACCAAAAAATCTTCATACATCAGTATGCCTACTTTTTGGTGGTAAAACAGGCGGTCGTTCCTGGTCTCTATTCAACAGTTTTGGCGGCAATTCAGGCGGCAACGTATTCATCTGAATATTTATATTGTTCCGCCCAGATTGTTTAGGCGGCAGACTAAGTCCCGACTTTGGGGGTAAATCAGGAGGAAGCTGATCTCTAGCTTTAAGAGGAAGCTGATCTCTAGCTTTAGGAGGAAGCTGATCTCTAGCTTTAGGAGGAAGCTGATCTCTAGCTTTAGGCGGAAGCTGATCTCTAGCTTTGGGAGGAAGGCTAGGTTTCTGCTCCGAAGCAAGCCTGCCAGGTTTAGAAGGAGGTAAAGGATTGTCCCAATCTTCAGGAGATGGCGAGAAGTCCACCGGACTTACTTCCCACTCGTCGGGAGGTTGCCAGCTAGACTTTATTCCTTTAAGTGTCTGCTTTCTAGCCAAGTCTTGATTCCTTGAAGATTTGGGGGGTAGAGGAGGCGTGATTTCACAGGACAGGGTGTATTTTAGAGCTAAGTTTTTGGGCGGAAGCGGCGGGGGCATTTCCTCTCTGTCTGCGTTGTCAGGAACTCTGACTGCCTTGTCGGGAGTCATATCCCACTCAGGTGGAGTATTCCAGTCCGACTTGATAGTTTTCCTGGCCGCCTCACTCCTGACTCTACGTCTGGATCTAGGACTCATCCTGCTGTCGAGTCTCCTGACAGACATCCCCCGGACTCTGACCAACTCTCCCCCCTCACCCTCCCCCTCCGACATGTCCTCTACACTCCTGATCATCTCCACTCTGTGATCTGAACCTGGCGTGTGAGCTAGCCTTATATCTGCTGCTGTTACTCCCTTCTTCAACAGTACTTTTCTCCGCTTCTTCTCCGCTTTGTTCAGCTCGTGGTGGTTCCAACTTCTGTCTGTGTCAGAGTCCGTGGAGGAGGCTAAGAAGTTGAACTTCTTCTTCTTCGCGACCGGGGTGGTTTTAGGGGTTGTTTTGGGGGTAGCACGTGGGGAGTGAGTTACACCTAACATCCTGCCTAACGTCTTCGTTTTGTGTTTGTCCGTGTGTTTGTCCGTGTGTTTGTCGGTTGTAGAGTGTTGTGCAAGTATGTCGGTTGTGTGTCTGGTGCATTTCGTTCCTACTGCTGTCCTGATACTAGATCATTCGTTTAGAATAGTTCTGTCACACGAAAATGGAGTAATAAAAACTGTACAATCATACAAGAAGCTTGAATCATTGCGAAAGCAATACCGAGAGACAGGGAAGTTTTATCCAACTCCTAGATTGCTATGTCACGTGGAGTTGAAATGTGTCGTTATTTAAGTAAGAAATGTCAATTATTTCGTTAAAAGTCTTCTGTCTTACTTGGAGAGGTGGGGATCGCGGACAGCTAGAACATTTTTTATCTCCTCAGGAGCATCTGATGGGAGATAGTGGCCAGCTTTCTTCCCTTTGTGATCTCTGACATCCTTATCAGCTCCTGATTGAGATAACGCGTGTCAGTTTTAGCAAATAAGTGATACCACGTATTATCCGTAAAGCTAGCACTTCTTATTCAGTACAAGACGTGTCCATTTTAGGGTTATAGGATAAATGCCTGTCTTTAATCGACGACAAATGATACTCTTTCTTACCAAAACTAAGAAAGAAGTTCGTTTGTAGTCGATCAGAAACAAGCAATTGGGTCAAAAACATAAGCTACAATCCGACTTAATGCTATACTTAGAAAGAAATAAATATCATCTAGAACTACTAGATATTATCTAGAACTACTAGATATTATCAAGAACAACTGGATATTATCTAGAACTACTAGATATCATCCAGAACTACTAGATATCTAGAACTGCAAATTTCATCTAGAACTACTAGATATTATCTAGAACTACTAGATACTATCAAGAACTACTAGATACTATTTAGAACTAGTAGATCTATTATCTAGAACTACTATATATTATCAAGAACTAATAGATATTATCTACAACTACCAGATACTATCTAAAACTATAGATATTATCTGAAACGTACCGTAGCGCAGTATAAGTTCGATGAGGTCACTCTTGCCGGTCTGAGCAGCTAAGTGAAGAGGAGTGTGTCCACTGTTGCTCTTCTGGTTCACCTCACTTCCGGCTTCTAGAAGGATCTTAGCCATGTCCAGTCTTCCCAGCTTGCAGGACCAATGCAGACCTGGAGGTGGAGGGTTATACTTGGAGATAGTTAGATCGAGCTATTTTCAGCAGCTAGACCACAGATTGTTCAAAATTTTAATTATTCATATTTCCCACTTACAAGTCGCACATGGGCACCTTCCTCAAACTTCCCAATATGGTCCGTGACAGGCAAGCAAACAAGCACGAACTCAAAGAATAAAATCATGATTGGTCAGAAGGAAATAGGAACGTACCAGTATATCCAGAGATAAAGTCCCGATAGTAGACCAAGTTCTTGTCGGTCAGGAGAAGTCTGGAGATAGTATCACAGTCTCCCAGAGCAGACCTGACGATCCACTCCTTCTCTCCCTGCTCCAGGGGGACGTTGGAACACCCGCTCTCCACTGGGGGAGGAGGGGTTAGTTGGGGCAGTACTGGGGCGCGCAACATGTGGTATAGGGGCAGTACTGGGGCGGGCAACATGTGGTATAGTGGCAGTACTGGGGCGGGCAACATGTGGTGCAGTGGCCGTACTGGGGCGGGCAATATGTGGTGCGGGGGCAGTATTGGGGCGGGCAATATGTGGTACAGTAGCCGTACTGGGGCGGGCTGTATGTGGTGCGGGGGCAGTATTTGGGCGGGCAACATGTGGTGCGGGGGCAGTATTGGGGCGGGGGTGTTATGGTTTATTTGAACACTGTTGAGGAAAACCTTAGCTTCATTAGGGGGTAAAGCATATTTTAATTCCTCAGCTAATGATATATGTTCAAAATTTATTTCACAATTGCAGTCAATTATTAGAAAAGTCACAAAATCAATCCGACAGGATTTTAGATAAACCACACCGAATAACACAGTTTGAAACAAAAGAAGGTTGCAAACAACTTTTACATCAGGTCCATGCACCATTCCAACATTCCATCACATAATATCGAAATGAGGAGAAACACGTATTTCCATTTCTAATACTTCAGATATATACTTGTAAATTGGAACTAGGTAGGACGTTCTTGGTTATAAAGGAGGAGGACATACACTCTTTAAAGAACTCCAACTTCTCAAAACAAAGTACACTTTTCACTATTAATACTTTCCGACTCAGTACATTCACGCACACTGACCCAGGATAATAACTAGATCCCCTGCACGTGCACGCACGCCCCACGTGCACGCACGCCCCACGTGCACGCTCCTGCATATACCCGACCAAGTGTACTCACAGGACGCTACGGAGCTCCGTCTACTGCCGTAAGTCATGTCAAAGACAGCCGAGTTGATGGAAACTCGGGAGAGTCTGTTGTTCCGCCGCTCAATCATCTCCGCAGTGATCTGCGTGCTGGATCTCCTCCGCATAACTACTGTCCCGTCACCTTGGCAACACGTTACGCTGCTCTCGCTCTTGGCGCGCGGAATCGCAAAGTTGTCCCGGTCGTACGCTTGGAGGTTCTCGACCTTGCGGGGCAGTGGGGGCTTGCCCCCCGAGAAGATGCGGTTACATGGGGCGAGTTCGGGGGGTTTGAGAGGGGTTGAAACGGGGGGTTTCTGGAAACGATTGAGTGAGAGGAAACTGTTGCTTTTCTTTCTGTCGAATATGTTGCTGAGGGTGGTGTCAACTGCCAAACCGTCCATCTTCTAGGTCTCTCAAAATCTTAGCTACTGGTGTAGAAACGGTAATAACTCAATTTATATTAGTTGACAGTAACATCGGGAACAATGTTTACTCGGACAAATACTAAAAATACGGTACACCGTTTAGTAAAGGGGCTAGTATACCACAAATATTTACGTCGTGTTAACTTAAGAACCACACGTTCCAAGAGGACGTGTCAACAGCACTATGGGAGACTAGAGAGAGAGAGAGAGAGAGAACTATAGAACTATGTTTTAGCGGGGACATGCCAAAAGTAACCGTAAGGAGCATGGTGTATTTGGTATAATGACAAGTTTCTGTAGTCGCCTTAGCTGCGTGCAGGGTTATAGTGATTCTATGTGCTATATAGATTATAAAATATAGATAGAGAGAAGTTGTGTAGAGTGATCAGGAGTTATAGAATCGAATAAAGGACGCTATGATCATGAAAGTGAAATCAATATTTGGTTAAACTCAGAGATAAGAATTTCCAAGGTCACAGCAAACCCTCCATATTTTGTTGCAGACAAATTTAAGGAATTAAAGACAAAAAGAGTTTGTTGAACGGACCTAAAAGAAATGTTGGTAGATTATTGTTTCCAAAATATAAAGGGTACACTGTCGGAATCATTTCAACTTTGAACTTGAAGGAGGAGGGTTTACGGTTACCTAGCATTATAGATCGCCGCGCGGCCATTTTGTCCCGCAGTATAGAGTTGAAATTCCTAGAGACACTCCGCAGATCTTTGACAGACACGCGCCGGTTGCCATGGTAACAATCATCAGATAACGCCAGGACAAACAGAAGTGCGAGTGTGAGAAAATGAAGACAACAGAAATGAAAGTGAGGACTGAAGAAGAAGAAGAAGAATTGTGTGGACTACAAACAAGTAAGAGACAGAGACCACACCCATTTCACACATTGTGTCACACATGACGGTGATCCCTATTTGAGAACCCTTATACACCTCAAACCAGTCTGGCAACCACCGTCCAATCAGAGTCGTTAGAGCAATGTCACGTGACAGCTAAGAGCCAATCACGGTTACGGAGGTTTATCACCCGATAACATTGGTGTGTGTGTGTGTGTGTGTGCTGGACAACGGCTTCATTATTTGACTTTCAACATGAGGGAACTGACAATGTGACATGCCAACCGATAAATGCGGGATGTTAGGAGAGAGAATATTGAAAGACTGAAATCAGGGAAATATAATGAAACTTAGATTTATCGAACCAGGATTCACCAACCATCCTCCTACAAAATGAGAGGGAAACTGCCTGATTTTCAAGCAGATGATCACCTTTTATATGAGATTACACGAACATAGTGACGCATTTAACTAGAACGTAAGGACAGAAAATTCCGAATATAATTAGCTGAACCTATGACACATTGGGAAATAATGAACTTTCAGTAGATGGATAATGAACTTTCAGTAGATGGATCAGGTATTGATGGAAATTTAAAGTTAAAGTGTTAAAGTGCGACATTGAAATCGACAGGCGTAAGAAGCATTGAAGAAGAAAAGGCACAAATCTGAATAGAACGTACTGATTGATTTTAGATGCTTTTTCCACTATAAAAGGGAGAAAACTTCAAAAAGATTTACAACGTCAAAAGTATGTTGAAAAGCATATGTTCACGAAAGAGTAGAAGATCATTGGGGATCAGAGGTACAAAATTAACCATTTATCTGAATAACCAAGATAACCATCCCGTATGGAAGAACTTCAAGCTTCCAGCGGAGCAATCCTGACATACCTACGTCATATATTGTGTTTTTTAATCTCAACTTGGTAAACCTACGTCATATATTGTGTTTTTAATCTAAACTTGGTAAACCTACGTCATATATTGTGTTTTTTAATCTAAACTTGGTAAACCTACGTCATATATTGTGTTTTTTAATCTAAACTTGGTAAACCTACGTCATATATTGTGTTTTTAATCTAAACTTAGTAAACCTACGTCATATATTGTGTTTTTTAATCTAAACTTGGTATAATTTTGCTGCGAAAAACGTCAGTTGTACAAATTACTAGCTTATCAGCTTTCAAAAATTAAGGTATATGAAATTATTGAAATAGGTGACTTTGATTCAGAATGTTGAAGGCAAGAAACTTTTACAAGCAAACTATCAGAACTAGTAGAAACCAACAAGAATAAACTTGTACAAGCAAACTATCACGACAAGTAGAAACCATCAAGAATAATCAATCACGTTCTTAACAACCTTGCCGTGTTTGTTAGAAATATTTCTCCCTCGCCACTCCGCGATAGCCACTATTTGATCACGTGGTTTGAGACTCGCCGAAACTAGGGGTTTTGTAATAACAGCACGAGTTAGGAATCATCTGCACGGAAAACTAATCAACCAATAAGATAGGAGTAACGCTCGCACGTGCAAGTAAAGAGCCAATCACAGTAGGTTTGGTTGGTCACGTGGCAACGAGGATCTATCAAACATTAAGGGATGAAGAAGCCAGTAAGGTGCTGATTTTGGCGAACTGGTGGAATGGCAACAACCATTTACTAGCGGCCCTGGAATGACATGTTTTATGTTGGATCAATAAGATCTTGGCTTGCAATTAAAGGAAAATATTTGATCCAACAGTCGGCTTTGCGCGACTGACAGAGAAATAAATAATAATA
This sequence comes from Mnemiopsis leidyi, assembly GCA_000226015.1. Classification (NCBI taxonomy): domain Eukaryota; kingdom Metazoa; phylum Ctenophora; class Tentaculata; order Lobata; family Bolinopsidae; genus Mnemiopsis; species Mnemiopsis leidyi. The sequence goes on along the minus strand of JH154147.1, from coordinate 48,827 downwards.
AATAAAATGTATCAGTATTATTACTATGATTATAGTAGTAATATATTATTTCAATATCAAAGTAGTATAAGGACTTACAGATCATACTTAAAAGAATTCTAAAGAGTAAAAGCTTACAGGCAAAACCATTAACACAATGATTATATTAAGCTTAAGAAAATTCCTAGATAATTCAAAAACGACGATATCTATTTCGGAGTCAGGACTACACAAGCCACAACACTTATCATTATCGAAGGTCCAGGGGCGAGGAACTTGCCGTACAACACAAAGATTACACTCCCGAGCCCCCAGGTACATCACCCTGGCAACGAGCCAATGAGAGGGGAGAACACCCTGGCAGAGAGCCAATGAGCGGGGAGAATACTGACATGTGATTAGGTAATGACACAATTAGCCTGATTAAAGGAGCGAAGACTGATTATAGGTAGCTGGCCTGGTTAACTGTGCTCATCCATAGAGACGTATTGCAATTGTGGGAAGTTCGAGTTGACTCCTGTCTTTGGTAGTGAAGAAGATGGACTAAACTTGCACGTGCGGGAATAAAGCCGCGCAAAGTTATGGATGATTGAAAAGATTAACGAGGCTTCATTGTTACAGTTAAGTGTGAATTATTGTGAGCGGGCATAATACCTCCAAATAATACAGCGATACAAAAACAAAACAGTAGGAGATACTCATGTGACACGAAGGGGACGCTGAAAAACGTTCTAAATCGACAGTCCTCTGTAAAGAAGAAAGAAAGAAAGAAAGAGAGAGAGAGAGAGAGAGAGAGAGA